>ML385471.1:0-121614 GCA_005239525.1 Nicotiana knightiana | reverse complement strand
TCGAAAAAAAAAGAAAAATCTGAAATTATCTCCTCTCTTTCTACTTTGTTGCATTATTTTTTTAAAATAAACATAAGGGTCAAGTGTGATTTGCTCTGTTCTTTGAGTTCGTTGGTATCCTGCAGTTTGTATTGCCACTGTTGCAGGAAGGTTTATTCCGTTTCATCCTGGGAGGATTTAATCCATTACCTTGGCAACTTGTGAGGGGGTTAAAATTCCTTAAGGATACATAAGGAAATTGTGGACTCGGAATATTTCTTATCGTTTACAGATTTTCTGTTTCTTCTAACAGTTTTTTAATTTCTGATTTTGAAACATAGAACAACAGCAACGTCCTGTACAAAATCCTCCTTATACCAAATGGTCCACCACCAACCAACAACATACTCAATGGCGAAGCCAAAAATTCATCAATGGTGTTCAAACTTGAAAGAAGCAAAAAAGATTTTTCCGACAAAGAATGTTCAACATATGTTATATACCTGTAAAATCTAATATTACCCCTATAAAGTATAATTTTTCGATGAAGGGTGGTCAATAAAACCACGTAGCTTCGCCCCTAAACATACTACGTACATAGTAGTAAAACTAAGGACATGGTTCTACTAATAATCACTGTCTAGCTAGCTTCATTATCCCCATAATATCATAACCATTATCTTCTTAGAAACAATAATATAAAATGTACGTATAATTAGATTCGACATGATCTGATCCAAGGCGATCAAATGCTGGAGATGATCAGCTGCGTCTGCCTCTCTCTCTACCTCTGCTAATCGATCCCTGTGTGACGGCGCTTGTGCTCGAAGTACAGCAATGTTAGTGAAAGAAACGAACCATAGACAAGTTGTAAGTCCAAATCTAAATTTCCCATAGACAAGATTCACCATAAGCAAGAAGAGTACATTCAGTACCCGAAATTGTCTAGGGCCCGGCCTACTCATGAGCAGCACGACGAAATAGAAGAGAGTTGCAGCAAGCGCAAACAGAATTATTTATAGGTGAATTTGTTTGTGGTGCAGGTGGTTGAAGAGAGGCGCTACATAGAGTGTGACAAATGGGCATACGATATCACAATGACGGCGTGCTCGACTGCTCGTACTAGATTCACCCCGTAGTAAGAAATATAACAGCGGCGGAGTAGTACCAGAACTACTTCAGCCAACAGAACGGAAGCAGCTGTATAGATAAGCCATTCTCCGTAGCCAAAAGCAGAGGCAACGAGAAACACCACAAGTGTAGCCCAAAACTTTTGCTGCTCAATCTTCATTTTCTTAACTAAAATGGATTTAGTTAGTAGTGTTAGAAAATGTATTAGCTGGTGAGAAAGATGAAGGAGAAGACGTAGATTTCTGCATGTCATGTGTTTGTGAAAATGTGGAGATTGTTATGAAACAATAAAAGAAGATGAATAATATTGCAGAGAAAGAGAGAGAGAATTCTTATTGAATTTTGGATGTATTAGATGGAATAGGACCCCTCTATTTATAGGAAAAGTGTGACTTAGCCACCAAGTAAAATCCCTAAAATCTCTCTAAAATATAGACATTCATCTTAAATAGAATTCTATTTATAACACTCCCCCTTGAATGTCTATTTAATAAATAATGTGCCTCGTTAAAATCTTAACTAAAATAAAACCCTGTGGGAAAAAAATTCTAGAAAAGGAAAAAGAGTACAAATGTTTAGAAATGCGCCTATGGTTGCCTCGTTAAAAACCTTGCAAGGAAAACCCAGTGGGACAAAACCTTGTAAGAAAAAAAGAGTGCGGCGCGCATTAACTCCCCCTGATTAGAGCATCAATTCACATCGTTGAGCCTTCACATCCCAATCTTGTACACTAGCTTCTTGAAGGTTGACGTAGGTAGAGATTTTGTGAACAAATCAGCCATATTATCACTTGAACGAATCTGTTACACATTAATATCACCATTCTTTTGAAGATCATGTGTGAAAAATAACTTTGGGAAAATGTGCTTTGTCCTATCTCCTTTTATAAATCCTCCCTTCAATTGGGCTATGCATGCTGCATTATCTTCATACAACATCGTGGTAGTTTGTCACACTTCAAACCACATTTGTCTTGAATAAGATGTATTATATACCTCAACCACACGCATTCTCGACTTGCTTCATGAATATCAATTATCTCAGCATGATAAGATGAAGTAGCCACAATTGATTGCTTAGTCGATTGCCAAGATATGGCAGTGCCTCCACAGGTAAACACATAACCTGTTTGAGATCGAGCCTAGTGTGGACCGGATAAATACCCTGCATCGGCATAACCAACAAGATCAGGACTACAATTATTGCCATAAAATAAGCCCATATCGGTAGTCCCTTTTAGATACCACAATAAGTGTTTGATTCCACTCCAATGTCTACTTGTAGGAGCAGAGCTATATCTTGCTAAGACATTAACTGACAAAGTTATGTCAGGCCTTGTAGTGTTGGCTGTTGATACCCAATTTTTTCCAAAAAAATATTTGAAAATTGCATATATACCTTCAAAATCATGCATTAATAGCAATTGGTATTTTCTCATAACTTTTCTATATTTTTATTAATTTACCCAACATTTTATTTCCAATAAATAATTACAAATTGCATCACAAATGATTTCAAAAGCATTTCTTGAATTTATTTATCGTTTATGGTCCCATTAAGACAAAATTATTTCATAATTAGCCAAACTGGCACCTTTTGGCTATAATTGCAACAACCTTGCAATTATAGTCCAATCATATAATTTTGTACCATTTTCCCACCAAAAATTAATCATTTGTATTTTTAATACTAATAATATTTTTAAAACTATTTTCTATGCATGAAATTCATTTTTATGATTATTAGTTATTTTATAAATTATTTTAATTAATTTGTATTGGGTATTTGTCAAATAGCCTATTCTATTTCGATTCTAGCTTGAAATTAACGAGCCCCAAACCCAATTAAATTAGCCCAAATACCCCACGCCCAATCCACTATCCTACCCGACCCAGTTCCCATTTAATCTGGATCGTTGATCATTTCTGATCAACGGACCAGATTCATTCTTACCTTAATTAACCCTAGAGATCTACCCCTCCTTCCCTCATTCTCTCTTTCACTCCTCCGTTACATCCCTCTCATCTCTCTCAAGCTCTCTCTGCTAAACCTTGCTCATACTCGCCGGCTATTGGCTGGCCGGTAATAGTGGTGGTTCCACCACCATCCCTAGCCTCCATGGCTCCCTCACACGCCGGATTATTGCTACCCTAAGGTCCTCAAGAGAACCAGAGGCGGTTCAACTCACACCCATGGCCTTTTCATGCCGTTCTCAAGTCACCCTTGGCCGTCCGAGTAAGACCTTTCTATCTCCGGCTAAAACCTATGGTTTTTAAGCCTGATTCTCTCTACCTCTGGGTTATCTCTCTCTGAAACCCTAACTCATCTCTCGACTCTTCAGATCTGCAATAGATAAGAGTATATTGTGAGTTATTTTACTGTTTTCCTTAAATATCTCTCCGGTTTTTCAAAAATGGCTCTTCGTCTTCAAAGCTAGGGTCTCTTAACCCCTTTTCAAAATGACTTTTCCTTCTGATTTTCCATAGTATTCTATGATTTTTACCATGTTTAAACGTTTATTCATGTTTTCCTCCTTTTATCTTATTTATTATGTTAAAACCCTAAAGTCCCCTGGTCTTAATCCTGGGTTCGGAGTATGTCTCTGATGATTTGATTCGTATGTGTGCTTGTTTCTCATGAACACTCTGAGTTTCTGTGATTTTACCCTATTATGTTCAGTAGGGTTTCTGATTCTTGCTTCTTCCGCTTATATTATGTTTATTATGTTAATTCCTCTAATCAGTTCTATCTTCTCTAGTTGAATCCCTGATTCTATGTGATTCTTACTTTACTATGTTTCTAATTTTACTTCTTCTTGCCTATTATGTGTTTATTCCGTTTGTTCATAAAAATTTTGTGCTAATTCTCCCCTTAATCAGTACTGTTCCTATTTGAATCCCTAATTTTCTGTGATTAACACCTTTTACTGATTTCCTGTGATGATATCTTTTACTGATTTCCGACCTCTAAGTTATTATCTCGCCTTATTTTATGGTTGACTATACTGTTAATTGATTCTTATGATATTTCCTTAATTAGAACCTTATGTACCTAGTCCTAATTACCTGTTCTGTACTTGCACTGTTTGAATTGTTTCCTTATCTGTTATGCCCTAGTTACACATTGATTTGTTTCCTTATTTGTAACTATTCTTACCGTTTGAAGTTAACTCCCTTAATCAAGGGAGTACTTACACTGATTTTATTCTAATTGGTTCTGAGTTCCATAATTTACTTCCTAATTATGATTCTTACCTTATTCTACCTAGTTTCAAACTACTATATATACATTGCTCTTTCATTAACTCAAGACACACGAACACACTAGTTCAAACTCTATCTCTCACACTCAAAAACTTTCTGCTCTCTTTCTGTGTTACTTACTATTATTCTGAGTTAGCCGGCTGCAAGCCAAGGCTAACTATTGTGCTCTTCCATCCCTTCACTTTTGTGTTTACTGTCTTCTTTACTGGTATGTTCTGATTTCAATTCAAGTCCCAAACCAATATGCTTTTTTTACTGCTTCAGTTTATCATGTTTCTAATATGTTTCTATCTGTGGTTTTGTTGTTCAACCTACAACTAATATGTCTACTTCACTGCTTTATCAGCATGCTTCTGAATATGTCCAACCCCTTAGGATAAACCTGCTTATGAACCCCCTTTGTAGTATACCTTAATGTGACACTACCTTACTTATGTTTTCCTTGATTTCTATCATGAACCTTTTTGTGGAAAGCAGTTAGCTATCCTAAGTTGTCTGATCCTGTGTTGGTTATGAGATTCATGATATGCTGATTCCTTAAACCCCTATAAGAATTTTCATGCTCCTGTAACTATGTGTGCACTACATGTGCTCTATGTGTCCCCAATACCCATCACCCCTGTGTGTAGGTTTGTTCTTCCTGTTTTGGTTTTGTGTTCTTTAAGCATTGCGGAGTTGGTTTTGGCTCTATGTTTGATCTGCTGTTGTTAATTATATAACTCTCTCTTTTCAAAAGTTATTTACTGAATGACTCCCTCTTTTATTTCACAAAACTATTTCAAGCAAGTCTCTTTTAACACTAATCTCTTACTAAAACCTTTTCAAAACTATATCAAGCACTCTCACTCTACTCTTAGGTCCTTAAATTCTATCCCTCTAATGTGTGACTGCTTAGGGATCCCCATGAGATCCCTTTGAACTCTGATGCATTACAGTTGGCTCTTCCGCACTCAACTTACTCAACTATGGTTGTGAAATCTGGGTGTGAGCACTGCCCGGGATCCCTTGAGGTCCTTAGGGAACTCTGACACACCCGGATATGAGAAAGGCTATGAAATATTTGGATTTGAGGTTCTGAGAATTTGGGCCTGTTTTCAGGCTCCCTATAGTATAACTTCTTATTTTTCCTTATTTACTTATGCAATTCATTCACATTGGTTTGTAATAATTGTTGTAAATGAATATTGGGATTGATAGTGAAAAGGGGAGGGTAGCCATGTCTGTTGTCGATATCAATAGGATAGAAACCATGCCTTAGGCTTACATTTCTATGTGCGCACTAGAATCCATGTTTAGGACCAACACATGCAAAACATATCATACATTAGATATCATGCTCTTAAGTTTCAAGTATACTGTTTCAGCATCACATTATTTTATCACTTAGAAATCATGCTTCAGGGCTAAATAATAGCACTAACACGAATTGTTGTTTCTGCACATTTTTGAAGTCATGCTTAACATGTGTAATCCTTTGTGCATCCTGCTTTAGGAACTCTGCATATCCTGGGATCATGCCGTGCATTTAGAAATCCTGCTTTAGGAACTTTGCATATAAATCATTTTGCATTTTATATGTTCATTAGATACCATGTTTTAGGATCTTGTTTGTACTCGCTCAGTCACACCTAGTTAAACTGTTAACGCATGAAAAAGGATACAAAACATACCTCACCATGTTTTAAACAAATTGGTAATAGCCCTGTGTCTTTGCAACACTTAGAACAACATGCTTTAGGTAAAAAAAATTCTAAACTGTTTTAATAATTCTGGTAACTATTGTGCATTCTCCCACGCCTAGGTAAGCCTTAGGTAACCAACCTTTTTAAGAAAAACTGGAAAACTGTTTCTTTTGTGTTCACTGCTTAATGGTTAACATGCTTAAAATCAGTAGGCAAACTGATTAAGGCCCCTGCTTCTGGGTTTATAAAATAAGACTGCATATCTTCTATGTCTTGATATTCACTTAGACATCATGTTTTAGGATCCTGTCTAATAATACTGCTCTTATTTGTGTTTGAGTCGTGCTGTTTACGTGCATTATCTGTGGAGGTATATCTGAGCCTCTTAATTGTTTTTCCCCGCCTTTATCTGTTTAAGTCCTATCTGTTCTTACCTGTCACCTAGTATTTTCTCCTTTCAACCTTAGGGTATGTTTAGAACTGCCTTTAAGTAGAGGTCCCAATCTCCTCCAGGACCACTAGGAAGGGACGGGTAACATCACACGTAGAGTTCGTTAAATAAACTCGCTTAATAACCACTAAGGGGTGGGGAAGGGTAGAGATGGATATTATAGCCTGTGCGCTAATGCAACGTGTAGCCCCTCTTGAGGAGTGATTACTCGGCATTGCACTGATGTGATCCTATAGGATAAACAATCTAGGACCCTTTATCCCTTACATATG
Organism: Nicotiana knightiana; assembly: GCA_005239525.1. NCBI lineage: Eukaryota > Viridiplantae > Streptophyta > Magnoliopsida > Solanales > Solanaceae > Nicotiana > Nicotiana knightiana. The sequence continues at coordinate 114,836 of ML385471.1, read as the reverse complement.
TGTGTTTAGATCATGACTCTTTCCAAGCCTTATATGTGTGCCTAGACTCTAAATCTTTTAAACTTTAGCACATATGTGTGCTTAGACTGCGAATCTTCTCAAAAACCTTTATTTGTTTACCTATGTGCTTTTATTGCTTATGTGCTACCTATTTTAAAATTCACGAAGCTTGTTTGGCCGGGAACCACAGTTGTGGACTTCGAGGGGTGCCTAACACCTTCCCCTTGAAGTAATTTAAAGCCCTTACCCTATCTCTGGTTATCCAATCTATGTTTGTAAATGACCCTTAGTAGGTGCCCTAACGCGCCTTAATTCGTTAGGTGGAGACTCTTCAAATCCTTATCCCTTTCACAAAAGGAAACGAGTTGTCCCAATAATGTCAAAAACCCTGACTGATTCGAAAGGAGAGGAAAAGGGGGGGGGGGGGGGGGGGGGGGGGGGGAGGGACAGCACGACGACTTTGCTGGGGATTATTTCCTAGGCTTTTACCATTTTCAAACTGCTTTGTGAACTTGTCTTTACTTTGTTAATACTTGCGACCTTTTCCTTTCCCCCCTTTATGTGCAATTAGTTGTTTATATCTTTCAAGTACTTGTTCTTTTCTAAATCAAAACTGACATGTTTCTTTTTGTTTTCCTTTGTAACTGCTTTTCAATCATAACTGTTGTATTTGCCGCTTTCATAACGTGCAAATACATGACAACATGCTTTTATTGCTCATTTATTGTTTCATAATCATGCTCAACATCATATTCCACTCGTGCCTATACAAATCCTATAGCAACGCTTGATGAGTGGTTGCACTCTTCCATTTTATATCACCCCTAAATTCGGAAAGGCTTATTTGCGGTAAAACTAGTCGTTTAGCAGTGCAGTCGACGGTTCCGTGCCTTTCCCCCTCAAGTTGTCCGCTTGAGGGTACCAGTCTAAAACCCCATAGAAACCTTACTCTGTTATATTGTACATGCATCATGGTCAAACCTAGCCAGGTTAATGTGTCGTCCGCACAATAACCCTTTAAGACAGTCTTATCCAAAAGTCCACCGGGTTTTTCATAATCCCAACGGACGCAATCACGTTTTGTGCATTTATTTGAAGACCTAAGTGTATAAATAGTCGATTCTGGCGGGGGTAAGGGTCTAACCTTATTTATTTTTCAGAAAATGAGGCACGAAGTCCCCATGTTCGGCATGGTCCAAAGAATACCACCACTGGTCTGATGGAGCTAGAGGGGAAGACGAGGAAAAGGGTTGCCGACTGCCAGAATGCTGAGGGAAACGAAGGAGGGAATCTAGCAAGGGTATACCTGCTGTTGGGCATGCACGATCTGGGAACTTGATCGACAAAGCCAAGAAGATCGAGCCGGGGGAAGGTCCTTCTGGGACCAAGTAGTCTAGGTTTCCTTTTCATTGCTTTTATTAAAGTAATAAGGCCAAGTGCCATTAGTGACCTTATTTCCATCTTATTATTTTAGTGTCATTTTGGATTCGTCTATTTTACACTAATGAAATGAGGCATTTTGGCATCTAAGTTCTCCAAATCAACTAGTCGCTAGGCCTACCTCGGGCACAACGAGGATCCCAAGTTAGGACACGATTTTATTCCTGCATTCTGTGTTTAAATACTGCAATATTTTCTCATAGTCCTCACTGACTTGGCTACCTTTTATTTTTTTGTTTTTGTTTCTTTCGTTTGATTATTTCCCCTCCCAAAAGGCTGGTTCGTGCATTCTGGCATCATCATTATATCACACAAGATCCAGGGGCCCTTCACCTCCTCCTCCTCCTCCTCCTCCTAGTTCACCTAAGGGAAAATGAAAAGGCAAAGGCAAAGGCAAAATGGAAGATTTGAGCAACATCAGACAAGAAAACACAACGCCAGTGGAACGAACAGAAGCCACTGAAAATCAAGGCACTCAAGTTCAGAATGAGGCTATGACACAACTCGAGCAAAGGTTGTTGAAACTCCAAGGGGAGCTTGAGCATATCCGGAATTTGGCAAATTTATCCTTCTCACTCAGTGTCCCAGATGTCACTCAAAATCCCATACCTCCCAAGAACACACCAAACAAACAGAACCCTCCCACAACTCATCATCATACAACTCCACCAAAAAATCAAATTATCCCACCACAACACCAACACAACACTTTCCACGCTCCAAGAAATACCCTGCTGATTATCCCTGAACCACAAGACTCAAGTGACCACCTATATGCTCAAACACCAGGTCATCAGAATAACCCCATATACATGCAGACTCTACCTCATTCCACCCAAAACATTGCTTACACACTTGAATCCAGTGAGAAGGATATGCTCGTTAAGAATTTGGTCGAGGAACTCAAGAAGCTGACTAGTCAAGTTCAGGGAGTTGAAGGAAGCAAGGGAGTCGAAGGGTTGAACTACGATGATCTATGCATACAACCCGATGTTGAACTACTAGAGGGTTAAAAACCTCCTAAGTTCGAAATGTTTGATGGTACAAGTGATCCTAGGGTCCATCTGAGGACCTATTGTGATAAATTGGTTGGAGTAGGAAGAGACGAGAAGATTCTCATGAAATTGTTCATGAGGAGCCTTACAGGAGATGCTTTATGTTGGTACATCAGCCAAAACCCTAAGAAGTGGTCTGATTGGATAAGTATGGCATTAGACGTCATGGACCGGTTCAGGTTCAACACGGAGAATGCACCAGACGTGTTCTACATCCAGAACCTTAAAAAGAAGCCCACCGAAACTTTTCGCGAGTATGCCGCTCGCTGGAGATCTGAAGCAGCCAAGGTCAGGCCTTCCCTAGAGGAAGAACAAATGAACAAATTCTTCGTCCGGGCACAAGACCCACAGTATTATGAGAGGCTAATGGTGATTGAAAACCACAAATTCTCTGATCATCAAGCTGGGTGAGAGAATTGAAGAAGGTATCAAGAGTGGAATGGTTACTAGCTTTGAGGCACTACAGGACACCAACAAAGCCTTGCAGTCTGGTGGTATATCCAAGAAGAAAGATGCAGGAACAATAATGGTTGCACAGGGACCCAAATCCCCGTTGGTATACCAAACTTCCCCACTCACCTATCAAGCACCCTCTCCCACCTATCAGTCAGCACCTCCACCAACATATCAACCATCTCCACCGTCTACATATCATCCTACTTCCCCCAAATATTCCCAACCAGCTCCTATTTATCATACCTACAACTCTCAGCCATCTCACTTCCAATCACCCCCTGCTCGCCAATATTTCCTGAGACCTCAATCCAACTTTGATTGCAGACCTCCTAAACAATACACCGCCATTGCTGAACCCATCGACCAGCTGTATGAAAGATTAAAAGCTGCCAGTTATGTCACTCCTATCCCTGCTATAACCCCTGAAAATCCATCCAAATGGGTCAATCCAAACAAGACCTTTGCATACCATTCCGACATGAAGGGGCATACAATTGATGAATGTCGCTCATTGAAAGATAAGATCTAGTCTATGATTGATAACAAAGTCATCCAAGAAAGCTCCCAATGTTCACAACGATCTGCGTCCAGACCATAGGGGTATCAACATGATAGAGATAGAAGAAGATTGGGATCCAGAGGGGTCGGTCGGGTTAATCATAGGATGTGATGACCCAAAGAATCCAGCAGTCACTCTTAATCCCATCATTGTCCAGATTCAGCCATCCGTAGACGTCGAGGTAACTGCGTCAATCCCATTCAAGTTTGAAACGGCACCACCTGCAAACACACATTTGCCGTTCGAGGTTGAAGTTATGCTGCCTTCTAAGGCACCCATTCCATTTGAAGTGAAAGTAGCTGCACCAATCACAGTGACAGTTTCAACCACGCCACCTTTCATTGACAAGGTTGTACCTTGGGATTACACGGCTGAAGCAAGAAGGAAAGGTAAAATCAAGATAGAAGAAGCTGGTGCTGCACAGGGGATGACAAGGACCGACATGGTCTATACACCTGAACACTTGGCAGAGTCTAGCAAACATGCTTCCAACAGCCACCCATCATTGAANAATTCAGAGACACACAGGAATGCTTTGATGAAAGTGCTGAACGAAGCATATGTGCCAAATAACATAACTAGTGGAGAAATGGCCAATATGGTAGGTCAAGTACTGGAGAGTCACAAGATCACTTTCCACGAGGACGAGCTGCGCCTGAAGGGCTAAGTCATAACAAAGCACTGCACATCACTATGCAATATGAGGACTACTTCATCACCAGGATTCTGATCGACGGGAGATCCAGCCTCAATATCTGTCCGTTGACAACACTCAAGAAATTGGGCAAGGGGTTATACTAGATCAAAGAAGTATCTATGAATGTAAAGGCTTTCGACGTTTATCAGAGGTCTATCATTGGTGAAATCAGTCTTTGCCTGCAGATGGGACCTACATGGTTCGAGGTTGAATTTCAGGTGATAGACATATCGGCATCCTACAACCTGTTGTTGGGACGTCTGTGGATACATGCCGCTAAGGCTGTGGCATCAACATTGCATCAGTCAACAAAATTTGAATGGAACCACCAGGAGGTGATCATCAGACCAAGCAGAATGAAGCAAGTAAAGCTAGCAAGGATACGAACCAACCTTCCCCATCTACAGAACTCACAATTTTTCTTTGGATGCAGGAATAAAGAACAAACAAGTTTCGAAGTCACAAACTTCAACAGAGTCACAAATTCAAGGTTTACTATCAGCACAAAAGAACGAACATGCTCCATAGTCACAGTTCTTACAACAATCACAATACCACAACCTATTACCAACTAAGAAATCCTACTAGCATTCGCTATTTGTTCCTTTGCATAGGGCCAAGCCCTGCCTTCATCTTGCACGAGACTAAGCTCTGTCCCACATTTTGCATGAGGTTAAGCTCTACCTCCATTTGCATAAGGCTAATCATCTGCCTTCCATCTGCATAAGCCTAAGCTCTGCCTTCATTTGCATGGACTAAGCTCTGTCTCCATCTTACATAAGGATAATCTCTGCCTCCATTTGCATAAGGCTAATCTTCTGCCTTCCATTTTGCATAAGGCTAATCGTTGCCTTCCCTTGCATAAGGCTAATCTCTACCTTCCAGTTTGCATAAGGCTAACCGCTGCCTTCCTATCTGCATGAGGCTAAGCTCCTTCTCCAATTTACTTTTTCACCGAGACTAAGCGCTGTCTCTCAAGCATTATCTACTTCGCTTCTCTTTCGGGATAAGCTCTGCCCTTCAATTTGCAAGACTAAGCTCTGTCTTGTCAGCATTATGTTATTGCATATCATGGGCTGAAATATTGCCAAGCTGTCCAAAGGCGTCATAGTCTAACGACATCATCCTCATAGCCGGAAGACACCATGTCATGGCCTGAGGATCTCCCTCAATTTGCATATAATTATTCAAAGGCATCATAGTTCGGAGGCACCATTTGCATGGCCAGAGCATGGCCTACGAATCTCTCATCAAACCATTCATGGCCAGGACATCACGGTCTAAGGACGTCATCCCTAACCGTCCAAAGACAACTTTCATAGTCCAACGGGAACCTGCATCATGTTTAAATTTATGCATAGTATACGCTTGTATTGATTTTATTTGCAGGTAACCCGGCAAGCAACGACTATCCCAGCAGGAGCGATCCCACTCCTGCTCTCCCAGCCATATCAAACTTAACCCCTTCCGTAAGCCGTTCATTCATCCAGCCTTAGATGTTGCGTCCGCTTTTGTGATAACTTCATCAGTATACTTCGCCGATGAATCCGGAACTACATACGACCTAATTCCTGTAAAACCAGGGATATGTAGGCCGCTTAGAAACCAGGGAGTGGCCCTGAATCTCTCAAGCCGTTTCAGTCGGTCAAAATTGGCCATCTATCTTTACCCGACAACTCTTTCATCCTTTACGGGTAAAGAGGGGCAACTGTTGATACCCAATTTTTTCCAAAAAAATATTTTAAAATTGCATATATACCTTCAAAATCATGCATTAATAGCAATTGGTATTTTTCCATAATTTTCCTATATTTTTTTTAAATTTATCCAGCATTTTATTTCCAATAAATAATTATAAATTGTATCACAAATGATTTCAAAAGCATTTCTTGATTTTATTTATCGTTAATGGTCCCATTAAGACCAAATTATTTCATAATTAGCCAAACTGGCACCTTTTGGATATAATTGCAATAACCTTGCAATTATAGCCCAATCATATAATTTTGTACCATTTTACCACCAGAAATTAATCATTTGTATTTTTAATACTAAATAATCTTTTTAAAACTATTTTCTATGCATGAAATTCATTTTTATGATTATTAGTTATTTTATAAATTATTTTAATTAATTTGGATTGGGTATTTGTCAAATAGACTATTCTATTTCCATTCTAGCCTAAATTAAACCAGCCCCAAACCCAATTAAATTAGCCCAAATACCCCAGGCCCAATCCACTATCCTTCCCGACCCAATTCTCATTTAATCTAGACCGTTGATCATTTCTGATCAACGAACCAAATTCATTCTTACCTTAATTAACCCTAGAGACCTACCCCTCTTTCCCTCATTCTCTCTTTCACTCCGCCGTTACATCCCTCTCATCTCTCTCAAGCTCTCTGCTAAACCTTGCTCATACTCGCTGGCCGTTGGCTCGCTGGTAACAATGGTGGTTCCACCACCATCCCTAGCCTCCATGACTCCCTCACACACCGGATTATTGCTACCCTAAGGCCCTCAAGAGAACCAGAGGTGGTTCAACTCACACCCATGGCCTTTTCATGCCGTTCTCAGGCCACCCTTGGCCGTCTGAGTAAGATCTTTCTATCTTCGGCTAAAACCTATGGTTTCTAAGCCTGATTCTCTCTACCTCTTGGTTATCTCTCTCTAAAACCCTAACTCATCTCTTGACTCTTCATATCTGCAATAGATCAGAGTATATTGTGAGTTATTTTACTGTTTTCCTTAAATATCTCTCCGGTTTTTCAAAAATGCCTCTTCGTCTTCAAAGCTAGGGTCTTTTAATCCCTTTTCAAAATGACTTTTCCTTCTGATTTTCCGTAGTATTCTATGATTTTTACCATGTTTAAACGTTTATTCATGTTTTCCTCCTTTTATCTGATTTATTATGTTAAAACCCTAAAGTCCCCTGGTCTTAATCCTGGGTTCGGAGTCTGTCTCTGATGATTTGATTCGTATGTGTGCTTGCTTTCTCATGAACACTCTGAGTTTCTGTGATTTTACCCTATTATGTNGTGTGCTTGTTTCTCATGAACACTCTGAGTTTCTGTGATTTTACCCTATTATGTTCAGTAGGGTTTCTGATTCTTGCTTCTTCCGCTTATATTATGTTTATTCTGTTAATTCCTCTAATCAGTTCTATCTTCTCTAGTTGAATCCCTGATTCTATGTGATTCTTACTTTACTATGTTTCTAATTTTACTTCTTCTTGCCTATTATGTATTTATTCTGTTTGTTCACAGAAATTTTGTGTTAATTCTCCCCTTAATCAGTACTGTTCCTATTTGATTCCCTAATTTTCTGTGATTAACACCTTTTACTGATTTCCTGTGATGATATCTTTTACTGATTTCCGACATCTAATTTATTATCTCGCCTTAGTTTATGGTTGACTATACTGTTAATTGATTCTTATGATATTTCCTTAATTAGAACCTTATGTACCTAGTCCTAATTACCTGTTCTGTACTTGCACTGTTTGAATTTTTTCCTTATCTGTTATGCCCCAGTTACACATTGATTTCTTTCCTTATTTGTTAACTGTTCTTACCGTTTGAAGTTAACTCCCTTAATCAAGGGAGTACTTGCACCGATTTTCCTCTAATTGGTTCTGAGTTCCATAATTTACTACCTAATATTCTACCTAGTTTCAAACTACTATATATACATTTCTCTTTCATTAACTCAAGACATACAAACACACGAGTTCAAACTCTATCTTTCACACTAAAAAACTTTCTGCTCTCTTTCTGTGTTACTTACTATTATTCTGAGTTAGCCAGCTGCAAGCAAAGGCTAACTATTGTGCTACCCAGCCCATCACTTTTGTGTTTACTGTCTTATATACTGGTATGTTCTGATTTTAATTCAAGTCCCAAACCAATATGCTTCTTTTACTGCTTCAGTTTATCATGTTTCTAATATGTTTCTATCTGTGGTTTTGTTGTTCAACCTGCAACTAATATGTCTACTTTACTGCTTTATCAGCATGCTTCTGAATATGTCCAACCCCTTAGGATCAACCTGCTTATGAACCCCCTTTGTAGTATACATAATTTGACACTACCTTACTTATGTTTTCCTTGATTTCTATCATGAACCTTTTTGTGGAAAGCAGTTAGCTATCCTAAGTTGTCTGATCCTGTGTTGGTTATGAGATTCATGATATGCTGATTCCTTAAACTCCTATAAGAATTTTCATGCTCCTGTAACTATGTGTGCACTACATGTGCTCTATGTGTCCCCAATACCCATCACCCCTGTGTGTAGGTTTGTTCTTCCTGTTTTGGTTCTATGTTCTTTAAGCATTGCGGAGTTGGTTTTGGCTCTATGTTTGATCTGCTGTTGTTAATTATATAACTCTCTCTTTTCAAAAGGTATTTACTGAATGACTCCCTCTTTTATTTCACAAAACTATTTCAAGCAAGTCTCTTTTAACACTGTTCTCTTACTAAAACCTTTTCAAAACTATATCAAGCACTCTCACTCTACTCTTAGGTCCTTAAGTTCTGTCCCTCTAATGTGTGACTGCTTAGGGATCCCCATGAGATCCCTTTGAACTCTGATGCATTACAGTTGGCTCTTCCGCACTCAACTTACTCAACTATGGTTGTGAAATCTGGGTGTGAGCACTGCCCGGGATCCCTTGAGGTCCTTAGGGAACTCTGACACACCCGGATATGAGAAAGGCTATGAAATATTTGGATTTGAGGTTCTGAGAATTTGGGCCTGTTTTCAGGCTCCCTATAGTATAACTTCTTATTTTTCCTTATTTACTTATGCAATTCATTCACATTGGTTTGTAATAATTGTTGTAAACGAATATTGGGATTGATAGTGAAAAGGGGAGGGTAGCCATGTCTGTTGTCGATATCAATAGGATAGAAACCATGCCTTAGGCTTACATTTCTATGTGCGCACTAGAATCCATGTTTAGGACCAACACATGCAAAACATATCATACATTAGATATCATGCTCTTAAGTTTCAAGTATACTGTTTCAGCATCACATTATTTTATCACTTAGAAATCATGCTTTAGGGCTAAATAATACCACTAACACGAATTGTTGTTTCTGCACATTTTTGAAGTCATGCTTAACATGTGTAATCTTTTGTGCATCCTGCTTTAGGAACTCTGCATATCCTGGGATCATGCCGTGTATTTAGAAATCCTGCTTTAGGAACTTTGCATATAAATCATTTTGCATTTTATATGTGCATTAGATACCATGTTTTAGGATCTGTTTTGTACTCGCTCAGTCACACCTAGTTAAACTGTTAACGCATGAAAAAGGATACAAAACATGCCTCACCATGTTTTAAACAAATTGGTAATAACCCTGTGTCTTTGCAACACTTAAAACAACATGCTTTAGGTAAAACAAATTCTAAACTGTTTTAATAATTCTGGTAACTATTGTGCATTCTCCCACGCCTAGGTAAGCCTTAGGTAACCAACCTTTTTAAGAAAAACTGGAAAACTGTTTCTTTTGTGTTTACTGCTTAATGGTTAACAGACTTAAAATCAGTAGGCAAACTGATTAAGGCACCTGCTTATGGGCTTATAAAATAAGACTGCATATCTTCTATATTTTTATATTCACTTAGAAATCATGTTTTAGGATCCTGTCTAATTATACTGCTCTTATTTGTGTTTGAGTCGTGCTGTTTACGTGCATTATCTGTGGAGGTAAATCCGAGCCTCTTAATTTTTTTCCCCGCCTTTATCTGTTAAAGTCCTATCTGTTCTTGCCTATCGCCTAGTATTTTGTCCTTTCAACCTTAGGGGTCTGTTTAGAACTGCATTTAAGTGGTCCCAATCTCCTCCAGGACCACTAGGAAGGGACGGGTAACAATACGCATAGAGGTCATTAAATAAACTCGCTTAATAACCACTAAGGGGTGGGGAAGGGTAGACATGGATATGATAGCCGGTGCGTTAATGCAACGTGTATCCTCTTTGAGGAGTGATTACCGGGCATTGTACTGATGTGATCCTAAGGGATAAACAACCTAGAACCCTTTATTCCTTACATATGTTTGTTTAGATCATGACTCTTTTCAAACCTTATATGTGTGCTTAGACTGCGAATCTTCTTAAAAACCTTTATTTGTTAACCTATGTGCTTTTATTGCTTATGTGCTACCTATTTTAAAATTCAAAAAGCTTGTTTGGCCGGGAACCACAGTTGTGGACTTCGAGGGGTGCCTAACACCTTCCCCTTGAAGTAATTTCAAGCCCTTATCCTATCTCTGGTTATCCAATCTGTGTTTGTAACTGACCCTTAGTAGGTGCCCNGGGGGGGGGGGGGGAGGGGGGGCGACATTGGAAAGATACATTAGTGCACCAATTGCACTAAGATATGGTACTTCGGGACCAATTAGCTTTTCATTCTCTTCTTGAGGTCGGAATGGATCCTTATTCATATCAAGTGATCGAAAAACCATCGAAGTACTTAATGGATGTGCTCCATCAATGTAAAACCGTTTCAATACCTTTCTTATGTAGGTATATTGATGAACAAAAATTCCATTTGCCAAATGTTCAATTTGAAAACCAAGACATAATTTTGTCTTTCCGAGATCTTTCATCTCGAATTTCTTCTTTAAATAATCAATTGCCTTTTGGAGTTCTATAGGAGTTCCAATAAGGTTTATGTCATCAACATATACGGCCAGTACAACAAATTCCGATGTTGTTTTCTTTATAAAAACACATGGAAAAATGACATCATTTATATAACCTTCCTTTAATAAATACTCACTAAGACGATTATACCACATACGTCCTGATTGCTTTAGACCATACAAAGATCTTTGCAATTTGATTGAAAAAATTTCCCGGGATATCTCATTATCAAGTGAGCCATAAAGGTAGGCGTTAACCACATCCATTAAATTCATGTCAAGCTTTTCATGGATAGAAAAACTAATGAGATAACGGAACGTTATAGCATCCATAACGGGTGAATATGTCTCTTCATAATCGACACCAGGCCTTTGTGAAAATCCTTGTGCAACAAGGCGTGCCTTATATCTTTGTACCTCATTTTTCTCATTCCTCTTGCGTACAAAGACCCATTTATAGCAACAGGCTTAACACCATTAGGTGTTTGGATTACAGGCCCAAAAACTTCACGTTTCGCAAGTGAATTCAATTCTAATTGGATTGCTTCTTGGCATTTTGGCCAATCACGTCTTTGTCGACATTCTCCAACAGATTGAGGTTCAAGATACTCACTATCTTGCATAATGCTAGATGCAAAATTATATGCAAAGACATAATCCACCACTATATCCACTCGATTCAAATTTGTCTCAATATCGATTGGATTTATTGATAGTTCCTTATTTTCTTGAGTCTCGGGCTCAGTGGTTTCCTCATGAATCTCAGAATTTATTATATCGTGGATTTCTTCATGAGACTCTTTCGTAGTGTCATTTATCATTTATTTTCCTTTTTCTAGGATTTCGATCCTTAGAACCCAATGGTCTGCCACATTTTAGGCGTGCTTTTGACTCATTAGCTATGACACTAGAAGATTGTCCAATAGGGACATCAATACGGATTGAAACATTCTCTGCAGGGATATGTGGTTTTGTTATCCTTTTCAAGTTCGTAAATGTGTCTGGCATTTGATTTTCTATTCTCTGCAAATGGATAATCTTTTACACCTCTTTTTTACAAATAGAGGTACGTGGATCAAGATGAGATAAGGATCAATTTTTCCACAAAATTCCCGTTTGGTTTCACCAATTTCTCCCCCTAATTTTGAGAAAAGTGTCTCATCAAATCGACAGCCTGCAAATCGAGCAGTGAATAAATCCTTCATTAATGTTTCAAGATAGCGAATAATGAAGGGCGATTCAAACCCAACATATATTCCTAACCTTCTTTGAGGATCCATTTTGGTGCGATATAACGGTGTTACAGGCACATATACTGCGCATCTAAAAATTCTTAAATGAGATATATTAGGTTCAGGACCCAAAACTAATTGCAACGGGGAATATTTATGATAATTTTTTGGTTTGAGAAAAACTAGCATTGCTGCATGCAAAATGTCATGACCCCAAACATAAGTGGACAACCTCGTTTTCATGAGTAACAATCTTGCTATCAATTGCAGATGTTCCACTTTTATCCCAATTGATAAATAATAATCATTAAATGCTTGGGATGAAAACTCAGCAGCATTATCAAGTCTAATAGACTTAATTGGATTATCGAGGAATTGCGCCCGTAATCGCATTATTTGTGTCACGACCCAAAATACTAACTCAGGTCGTGATGGCACCCAACATTGAGGTTAGGCAAGCCTACACTCAGATTACTAAGGATTTTCCCCATATTTGATTAAACATCCCAACACGCGCCAATTTTTAAAGTTCAAAATATTAATTGAAAAAGATAATACGCCATTTTTAACCAAAGGCAGTCATAAAGAGGCGTGGGCCAATATATATATTCAGACCTGCAAACCATAATAACTACTACGTGTGTGCCAGGAACTAGTGTCACAAGTCCTACGGGCATACTAACAGAATATAAAAAAAGATAATATACAGTCCCACTGTCTGAAAGAAATAGACGGTAAATAAGCCAAAGAAACTCCATGGTGCTGCCAAGGATCGTCAGGAGAAGCAGCTCACCGTGAAGTCAGGTCTAACTGTCACGACCCAAAATCCCACACGGGTCGTGATGGCGCCCAACACCAGGGTCAGGCAAGCCAACAGTTGTTTATTAGTGAGATTTTCCTTATTAACATACCCACCCCACATATTTCCTAAAGTTTTACACTTAACCTATTTAAAATAAAAGCGGAAGCATTTATCAATTTAAATACATACAGCCAAAAATGATCGTGATCCAACAGATATATCTACAGTCCCAAAATAAGAGTCTACTATATGTGTGCCAGGAACTAGTGTCACAAGTCAACAGGCGAACTAGTAGAATGTACAAAAGATAATACAAGACTGTACTGTTGTCTGAGAGGAATAGATAGAATATAGACAAAAGATAACTCCATAGCACAGTTGAGAAAGGTCAGGGCGGTGCAGCTCACCATGGAGTCCGGTCCGGAAGATAAGTCAAGCTCCGGTCGAATAACCAGAAACACCAGCCTCAGAACCTGTACAATTAAGTACAGAAGTGCAGCATGAGTACATAATATAAATGTATCCAGTGAGTATCCCGCCTAACCCCAAAGAGGTAGTGACGAGAGGTCGACATGACACTCACTACGGTCCAACAGTAATAATGTAAACAGGATATACAGAATGCAGTGGACATGTGAGACAACAAGCATCAGATATCTATCAAATACAGAAAACCAGGTAAGTACTGAAAATAAGCAACAATGTACACTTTCCCTTTTCCCCCAGAATATCTGTCAAGTCAATATCAATGGAAAACAGTACCCAATAGCCTCAAGTGCACACAAGGATAGGACAACCGGCCTGAGTCGTAAGGAAATATCTAGGCACGAACTCATATATATATATATAGTTAACATAAAGCTTCCCTCGATCACGAATCACACCTGGGACTCGAGTGCTGACTCATATATATAATTAACATAAAGCTCCCCTCGATCGCGAATCATACCTGCGACTCGAGTGCTGACTCATATATATTATTAACATAAATCTCCCCTCGATCGCGAATCATACCTGCGACTCGAGTGTTGACTCATATATATAATTAACATATATATATATATATATATATACCGGACTTATCAATAAGCTTAGTAGAGGCTATACTTGTAACAAAGGTCTATTCGCCGGAATTTCAGAGGCAACTCTCTACCATTTTTGCATACTAGTTCAAAGATAATAAGCATACTGGTTCAAGGATGATAAACAACTCAAAGTTTGGCTAAAGATACACATAAGGCACGTAATGTCATGCTCGTGAGCCCTAAAGCTACCCGACATGATAAAATAGTCGCTACGTACGGACTCTCATCACGTGGTATGCAAGTAGCCCCCCAAAAAATTACACACAGCATATACAACACCTATGGAGACAATTCCCTCTTACAAGGTTAGAAAGGAGACTCAACTCGTGTCGAATCTATCCCTCGGACCAAGGATGCGCCCGAATATCCGAACTCTACACCCGAGGACTCGCAACTAGTCAAATACGGTACAATGACATCAATGCATGCTTAAAATAGGGGAAATTATCCTAATTTTTCAATAACTCAACATTCTTGAGAAATTACCAAAATCCAACCCCGGTCCCGCACACTCGGATTCCAAAAATTCTCGAAGGGATCACTCACCCGAAGCCTAAGGATCATAATTATGTGATTTATACTTGAATTCATGGCCTCAAACGGATAATTCACAAGTTCTTCAAAAGCCCTAAAGTTACTACCCAATTTCATGAATTTGATATTTTAAAAAAGATTAGCTAGGAATTTATGTTTAAAACTAGTGTTAAGGAATTTACTTACCTAGGCAGTAGGTTGGGTGACCCCTCTTGGAAGCTCTCACTAACTCAAGGAAAAAAATGAAAATGGGGGAAAAATGACCCAAATCCCGTTTATAAATTAACTGCCCAGCTATTCCTTAACTGCGATCGCGACGAAAGCCAACTGGCCAGACCTCAAAGAACGCGGAGGAGGTCCTGCGATCGCGAAGGGAAATTATGCCTGGCCCCGATCAAACTCTATGCGAACTCGAGGAAGAGGATGCGATCGCGAAGGCCAAGGTCCTAACCTTCTGCGATCGCGAAGAGCAATCAGCAACCCAACCAATTCCTTCTCCGCGATCGCGACCCTCCTTCCGCGATCTCAAAGAAGGAAAGCAGACAGCAAAAATCTGTTTTTTCAAACTTAGCTCCCGGGGGTCCAAAACTCACCCGAGCCCCTCAGGGCCCCGTTAAAAAACACCGGCAAGTCTGTATTCATGATACGGACTTGCTCAAACTTCCGGAACGTGAGAAACAACAACGAAACTCAGAATTCAACCCCAAAATCAAATTGAATCAGACTTAAGAACTTAAGATTATAGAATTCACTTCAATGCGCCGAACATGCCTATGCTACTCAGAATGACCTCAAATTTTGCAGACAAGTCATAAATGACATAACAGAACTATTTCCGGTCGCGAAATTATGTTCGGACCTCGATAACACCAAAACACGTCCCAAACCAAAATATGAACTTAAGGAACTTCTTATTTCAATATTGGGCACCGAAATGCCCCTGGGTCATCAGAAACCCATTCCGAACATACGCGGTCCTGTCTATCAATAATAGCAACTGGCTCCTCCTCGTAGCCCAACCTCTCATCCAACTGAATAGTGATGAAATCAACCACATGAGAGAAGTCGGCGTGGTACCTCCGGAGGATGGATACATGAAAAAATGGGTGAACTCCTGATAAACTGGGAGGCAAAGCCAGCTCATAAGCAACCTCCCCAACTCGCCTCAACACCTCGAATGGACCTATAAACCTTGGGCTCAACTTGCCCTTATTACCAAACCTCATAATACCCTTCATAGGCGAGACTTTTAACAGGACCCTATCTCCCTCCATAAATGATACATCACGCGCCCTCTAATCCGCGTAACTCTTCTGCCTAGACTGTGCTGTGCAGAGCCTCTCCTGAATTATCTTCACTCTCTCCAGAGCATCTCTCACCAGATCTATGTTGTATAACTTGGCCTCGCCAGGCTCAAACGAACCGATAGGAGAACAACATCGCCGACCATACAAAGCCTCAAATGGTTCCATCTCGATGCTGGACTGCTAACTATTACTGTAAGCAAACTCGGCCAAAGGCAAGAACTGGTCCCACTGACCTCCGAAGTCAATCACACATGCCCTGAGCATGTCCTCCAATATTTGAACTGTACGCTCTGACTGACCATCAGTCTGAGGGTGAAATGTTGTGCTGAGGTCTATCTGGGTGCCCATCTCACCATGCAATGCTCTCCAGAAGTGCGAGGTGAACTGAGGACCTCGATCTGATATAATGGACACCGGCACACCATGCAACCAGACTATCTCCCGAATGTAGATCTGGGCCAACCTCTCAGATGTATAAGTAGTAGCCACTGGAATGAAATGCGCCGATTTGGTCAATCTATCCACAATGACCCAAACCGTGTCAACCTTCCACGAAGTCCGAGGCAACCCAACCACGAAGTCCATAGCAATGCGCTCCCATTTCCACTCAGGAATGGGCATCTACTGAAGTAGGCCTCCTGGCCTCTAGTGCTCATACTTAACCTGTTGGCAATTAAGACACCTAGTCGCATACTCCACAATGTCCTTCTTCATTCGCCTCCACCAGAAATGCTGCTTCAAATCACGATACATCTTCGTAGCACCAGGGTGAACAGAATACCGAGAACTGTGTGCCTCCTCTAGAATCCTCTCCCTCAGGCCATTAACATTAGGTACACATAAGTGGCTCTGAAGTCTCAGAACACCATCCTCGTCAATAGCGACCTCCTTGGCCCTACCCTGAACCACTGTCTCCCGAAGCTCTGGTAAGCACGAATCATAGAGCTTCCGGGCCTTAATCTCTCCCAATAATGAAGATTGAGCATACATACGTGCCAAAACTCGACGAGGCTCTTAAGATCTAATCTCACCAGGAGATTGGCCAGGGATTGAATGTCCAAGGCTAGAGGTCTCTCCTCTACTGCAATATAAGCCAAGCTACCCATACTCTCAGCCTTCCTGCTCAAAGCATCTGCTACTACATTAGCCTTACTCGGGTGATAAAGAATAGTGATATCATAGTCCTTCAACAACTCGAGCCACCTCCGCTGCCTCAAATTAAGGTCCCTCTGCTTAAACAAATACTGCAAGCTGTGGTGGCCAGTGTAGACCTCACAAGATACACCATACAAGTAGTGCCGCCAAATCTTCAGAGCATGAACAATCGCGGCCAACTCCAAGTCGTGCACATGGTAATTCTTCTCATGAACCTTTAGATGGCATGAAGAATAAGCAATAACTCTCCCCTCCAGCATCAATACACATCCCAAGCCAATGCGGGAAGCGTCGCAATATACCGTGTACATCCTAGAACCAGAAGGCAATACTAGCACTGGCGCTAAGGTCAATGCTGTCTTGAGCTTCTGGAAGCTCGCTTCACACTCGCCAGACCATCAAAAAGGGGCATTCTTCTGAGTCAATCTAGTCAATGGAGCTGCAATAGAAGATAAACCCTCCACAAATCGGTGATAATAACCTGCTAGGCCCAAAAAGCTCCTGATCTCTGTAGCTGAAGTAGGACGCGACCAGCCCTGAACTGCCTCGATCTTCTGAGGATCAACCTTGATACCCTCTCCGGATACCACATGCCCCAAAAATGCCATGGAATCCAACCAACACTCACACTTGGAGAACTTAGCATATAACTTCTGTTCTCGCAAGATCTGGAGCACAACTCTCAAATGCTGCTTGTGCTCCCCCTGGCTACGGGAGTAAATCAAAATGTCATCAATGAAGACAATGATGAAGGAATCAATGTACGGCCTGAAAACCCTATTCATAAAGTCCATGAATGCTGCTGGGGCATTAGTCAAGCCAAAGGACATCACCAAGAACTCATAATGGCCATACCTCGTACGAAAAGTAGTCTTCGTAACATCTGAAGCCCGAATCCTCAACTGATGATACCCTGATTGCAAATCAATCATAGAAAACACACGAGCACCCTGCAACTGGTCAAACAAATCGTCGATGCGCGGCAAGGGATACTTGTTCTTAATGGTAACCTTGTTCAACTAGCGGTAATCAATACATATCCGCATAGACCCCTCCTTCTTTTTCACAAACAGAACTGGAGCACCCCACGACGATACACTCGGTCTGATGAACCCCTTGGCTAACAACTCCTCAAGCTGCTCCTTCAACTCCTTCAACTCTTTCAGAGCCATATGATACGGAGGAATGGACATAGGCTGGGTGCCTGGATCTAAATCAATGCAAAAATCAATATCACGGTCCGGAGGCATGCCTGGAAGGTCCGAAGGAAATACATCAGAAAACTCTCGAACAACTGGCATGGAATCAATCGTCGGAGACTCGGCGGTGGTGTCCCGTACATAAGCAAAATAGGCTAGACAACCCTTCTCGACCATATGTCGAGCCTTCAAGAATGAAATAACCCGGCTGACTGCACTAACTGAAGAACCCCTCCACTCCAGCCCAGGTGACTCGAGCATAGCTAAAGTAACTGTCTTGGCATGGAAATCAAGCACGTCATGATAAGGAGATAGCCAATCCATGCCTAGAATAACCTCAAAATCAACCATGTAGAGCAATAAAAGGTCAGCTCTGGTCTTGAACCCACAGAAGGCGATCACACAAGACCGATACACCCGTTCTACCACCACAGAATCGCCCACAGGAGTGGACACATATATAGGAGATCCCAAGGACTCACGAGAAACATCCAGAAAAGGAGCAAATAGGGCTGAAACATTTGAGTAAGTGGATCCTGGATCAAACAATACTGAGGCCTCTCTACCACATACTGAAATAATACCTGTGATCACGGCGTCTGAGGCCACTGCATCTGATATGGCTGGAATAGCATAATACCTGGCTGGAGCACCTGAAGACTGCGCCCGACCGGAGTGATCAGGAGCTGCCTGACCTCCTCCTGACTGGCCTCCACCTCTAGGACGACCCCTGCCGACCTGTCCTCCACCTCTAGGTGGCCGGACTGCTGGTGCTGAACTCATAGGCTGATAACCCTGCTGTACTACCTTGGCCCGAAACTGAGGACAAGCCCACTTCACATGGCCCAGATCCCCGCACTCGTAACATCTCACAAGTGACATATCTTGCTGTCCCGAAGAAGAATAATCCTGAATGGACGGAGGGCGATGTGAGCCCTCAAGCATGGCACTGAAATAGGAACTGGAGGATCCCTGGCGACTGGAGTAACCACTAGGAGAAATCTGAATAGCTGGAGGACGATAGGAGCGCTCTGGCATGGCACCGAACTGGGGCCTAACTAGGACATATCGAGGAGGTAGTGGAGGTGCTGCATATGAAGGCCTGTTGGACTGACCGCCTCCAAACTGACCCCTGCCCCTAGCTGGAGCACCCCTGAAATCACCTGTAAATCTAGCCCTCTTGTCCTGCTGACCCTGCTCCCTGCTCCTCAATCGGTATCCCTCAATTCGTCGAGCTATCTCGACCACAAGCTAGTACGGGGTACCCATCTCTACCTCTCTAGCCATAGAGGTCCTAATACCTGGATGTAAGTCTTCCACAAACCGCCGCACCCTCTTGGCATCAATGGGCAATATCATAAGGGCATGGCGGGATAACTCTAAAAATCTCGCCTCATAATCAGTCACGAACATCTACCCCTGCTCCAACCGCTCAAACTGACCCCGAAGCTCCTCCCTCTCAGAAGGTGGAATGTATCTGTCCATAAATAGCCGAGTAAACTGACTCCAGGTGACAGGAGGAGAATCTACTAGCCTGCTGAGAATGTATGACCGTCACTAGTGGCGAGCTCTGCCCTCTAGCTGAAATGTAGTGAACTCTACCCCATGCGACTCCAAGATCCTCATGTTGTGCAGTCTGTCCCTACACCTGTCGATGAAATCCTGGGCATCCTCACACCGCTCACCCCCGAAGACTGGAGGGGAAAGTCGGATCCATCTATCTAACATCTTCTGCTGGTCGCCCTCTATAACTGGCTTGGGCTCTGACGCTGCTACTACAGGCTGAACCCCACCTACGGGTGGTGTACCTGAAGTGTGGTGTGCTGCTGCTGCCTGTCCTGTGGCCTGAGCGGTAGGGGTATGGACTCCCCCTCCCACCTGGGAAGTGGAAGGATCTGCTGGAAGTAGGCCTGCTTGGGACATGGTGTCCATGAATCTCAACATATGGCCCATGACCTCCTGGAAGCCTGATGCTGTCATAAAGTTTGTTGGAGCAGGAGCTACTGGAGCCACCTCATCCTGCTCCTCTAAAGTAGGGTCCTCTGGTGGTGGGACTGGTATAGCTTTGGGACGCTCTCGTCCCCTACCACGGGCAGGTTCCCTACCCCTGCCCCTACCACGACCTTGAGGGGCGGGGGTAGCAACCTCTCCCGGATCAGGAACATGAGATGCACGCGTCCTCACCATCTGTGAGAGAATAGAAGAATGAATTTAGTAAATCATCGACTGCACGATAGAATGAGAACAAATAGAGGTTTCCTTGAATTTAGTAAATCATCGACTGCACGATAGAATGAGAACAAATAGAGGTTTCCTAACACCTTGTAGCCTTTTGAAGATAAGTACATATGTCTCCGTACCGATCCAAAAGACTCTACTGGGTTTGCCCGTGACTCGTGAGACTTACGTGAACCTAGTGCTCTGATACCATGTTGTCACGACCCAAAATCCCACAGGGGTCGTGATGGCGCCCAACACCGGGGTCAGGCAAGCCAACGATTGTTTATTAGTGATATTTTCCTTATTAACATACCCACCCCACATATTTCCTAAAGTTTTACACTTANACACACACACACACACACACACACACACACACACACACACACACATATATATATATATATATATAGTCCCAATAAGAGTCTACTATGTGTGTACCAGGAAACTAGTGTCACAAGTCAACGGCCGAACTAGTAGAATGTACAACAGATAATACAAGACTGTACTACTGTCTGAGAGGAATAGACAGAATATAGACAAAAGATAACTCCATAGCACAGGTGAGAAACGTCAGGGGGGTGTAGCTCACCGTGGAGTCCGTTCCGGAAGATAAGTCAAGCTCCGGTCGGATAACCAGAAACACCAGTCTCAGAACCTGTACAATTAAGTACAGAAGTGCAGCATGAGTACATAATATAAAATGTACCCAGTGAGTATCCCGCCTAACCCCGAAGAGGTAGGTGACGAGAGGTCGAACCTGTAACCAGATGCACCAGCCTCAGAACCTGTACAATTAAGTACAGAAGTGTAGTATGAGTACATAAACAAATATGTACCCAGTGAGTATCTCGCCTAACCTCGATGAGGTAGTGACGAGAGGTCGACTTGACACTCTCTAAGGGCCAACAAAAAGATTAAACAAGATATAATATCAGTAACAGACATACGAGGATGATAAAAATAGTAAACATTAAAAATAACAGTAATTCAAGTAAATACTGGAAGTAAATATACAATTACTACTTCGTTATTCTTTTATTTCCTTTAAAAATATCTGACCACTCAATATCCATAAAAGAATCATTAACAACTTAGAATGCGCATATAGGATAAGGACAACCGGCCTGAGCCATCATAATGATCATATCTGTGCACTGCTGAGAGTCGAACGACCCGAACCATAATATAAATTTCAATCTCGCCGTGGCGTACGGACCGCTCCTATGAGAGTGGGGGAAATAACCCTCCGCTCGCGAAATGTAAATTGCGAAGCGGTCACATGCACACACAATTCACACATTTATTTTTTTAAATTTCTTTTCGTGAACAATTCCTTAAAATTACTCAAATTCCATGATCTCAGGGAAACAAGCCACATGTAACATTAATTGATTAAGCATATAGTTCATTTCAAGGAAAACATAAGGCATGGTGCAGGCCCAACTACCCGGACATAACAATAATAGTCGCTACGTACGGACTCTTGTCACTTTGCGCGTACATAGCTCCCACAAACATTAGCACATGGCCATTTAAATCACCTAGGGGGACATTTACCTCTTACAAGGCTAGAAAGGATACTCACCTCGTGTTGAACCTACTCTCTGGGTCAAGAACGCGCCCGAAACTCCAAACTCGACACCCACAGACTCGAAACTAGCCAAATGTTATACAAACATATCAATTTATATTCAAAGCATGGAATTCTCCTACTTCTTAGTCAAATTCATCATTCTTGAAGAAATCCCAAAATCCAACCCCGGGCCCGCATGCTCGGATTCCAAGAATTATCTAAGGAAATACTCACCCATAGCCTAAGGATCATTAATATATGATTCTTGTATGATTTCATAGCCAATTCACGGGTAATTTTCTAAATTCTCGAAAGCCCTAGGTTACTATCCAAATTCATAAATTTTCCACTGATTAGGTAGTTAAATTCTACTAAAAATGCATGCATTAACTAACTTTAGGATAGAATTTACTTACCTTTTTAGTAGCTAGGTCGTGGAGCTCTCTCCCAAGCTTTCAAGGTCTCTAATGGAGGAAGAAAATAGGGTGAAATGAAATAATCCCGTGTTTTAAAGAACTTACTGACTACTGTGGTTCCTCACCTGCGGCTCAAGGACCGTACCTGTGGTCTCGCGCCTGCGAGAAAAGACTCGCACCTGCGGAAGAGGGGCAAGGGCCTGGGCTCGCACCTGCGGAGAGGAGCTCGCACCTGCGGCTCCGCTCCTGCGATAAATGGGCAGCCTCACCTGGAGCCGCACCTGCGAGGCAAGGACCGCAAGAGCGGTCTCGCACCTGCGACTGGGCAACCGCACCTGCGGTCACACCAGATCAGGTGCACCAGCAACTGCTTCAGCTGGTTTTTGGCCTTGTTTGGTGCCCGTGAGGCACCTGGGCCCACCCAAGGCCCCATCCAAATATACCAACAAGTCCCAAATCATAATACAGACTCGCTCGAGCCTTCGGAACACATGCTAAAACTCAAAATCACACCTCAAAACCCCTAGAATCAGACTTAAGAACTTTAAGTTTCTTGAATTCGCTAACAATGCGCTGAACTGACCTATACTACTCGGAATGACCCCAAATTTTGCGAGCAAATCATGAATGACATAAAGGAACTATTCCCGATCTTGGAATTCTGTTTGGACTTTGATAACACAAAAACACGTCCCAAGCCACAATATGAACTTAAGGAAACTCTTATTTCAATATTGGGCGCCGAAACGCACCCGGGTCATCCAAAACCTATTCCGAACATACGCCCAAGTCCAAAATTATTATACGAAGCTACCGGAACCGTCGAAAATCGATTCCGAGTTCGTTTACTCAAATATTGACCAAAGTCAAACTTGGCCTTAAAGGACAACCTTAAGGAACCAAGTGTTCCTATAGCACTCTAAACACTTCCGAATCCCGAACCACCAGTCCCCGCAAGTCATAAATCACAATAAGCCGCTATGGGAAGTTTCATTTAGGGGAACAGGGTCCAACAACGCAAAACGACCGGTCGGGTCGTTACAATTTGTGCCACTAATTTTGCAAACGTGAGGTTGCGAGATGATAATAGGCACACATGAGACCATCTAGAGGATGCATCTATTAAGACCATAAAATATATAAACGATCTACTAGGTGGGTGAATAGGTCCACAAATATCCCCCTGTATACATTCCAAAGATGCAGGGGACTCAATCCCAACATTTGTTGGTGATGGTCTAATAATTAACTTGCATTGATAACAAGAAGTGCAAGAAAATTCATTATTTAAAAGAATCTTTAAATTCTTTAATGGATGACCATTTAAGTTTTTTTATAATTCGTCTCATCATAATTGATTCAGGGTGTCCCAATCGATCTTGCCAAAGTATAAAAGTATTGGAATCAGTAACCTTTTGGTTTACGGTAGAACGTGCCTCAATTGCACTAATTCTTGTCCAATACAGGCCACAAGATAAAGATGGGACTTCTCAATAACCCTCTTTTGGCCAGATACATTCTTGGTAATGATGAGATATTCAAAATTATTCTCATCTGTTGTCTCAATATGATATCCCTTTCGACAGATATCTTTAAAACTCAACAAGTTCCTCTTGGACTTGGAGGAGAACATTGCATTCTCTATGATAAGTATTGTGCCCTTAGGCAGAGTTATAGTAGCTCTTCCAGAGCCTTCAATTAAATTAATACTACCAGAAATTATAGTAACATCTGCCTTACACATGCTTAAATGAGAGAAATATTTCTTCTCTTTGAATATTGTATGTGTCGTACATGAATCAATTAAACGAATATTTCTATAATTAAACTTTGATCCAAGATTACTTTGTGAAGTATCCATATTTACTCCCATGATTTGACATACAAAAAATATATATGAATAAATATTAGTATTTTCAGAGAAAAAAGAAAGGAAACAAAGATTGAATATAATGAAGTTTAAGGAATAAAGAAGGCTTTTCATTCAAATCATTAATTCAGTCTTCCTCATCCAATTATAGTAAAAGAAAATGTTTCCGCCATTAGAACTGAAGGTTGCATTATTTATACCGAATAATCCTACTGCTGCTACAATTTCAGAATCGTTATGAAGATTATAAATCATGTTTATTTGTTATTTTGTCATAATTAAAAAGAGGAGAAAAGTTATACCTTAATCTTCTCAAAGAGCTTTTTGAGACGGTAGAGTCTCGTGCTGATAACGTGTTATGAACAATAAAAGAAGAAGAACAATATTGCAGAGAAAGAGAGAGGGAATTCTTATTGAATTTTGGGGTGATTTACAATGGAATAGGACCCCTCTATTTATAGAGAAAGAATGACTTAGCCACCAAGTAAAATCCGTAAGATGAGGAATATTTAGTGATGGGGTAAAAGAGAGATGAGAGGAAGAAAAGTGAAAGAAAGAGAAAGGTGACAAAATCAAATTTCTTCCAAAAAGAGTCAAAGCTTTCCCCAAAATGTACATTTCTCCTCTTAACGTGCTGTCTTCAGCGATTAACTATTCACATAACATTGCAAAGAAGTTTTTCTGGCAGCAACGTTGCGTTACTGCAAAGGCAGTGCTTCAGCTATTAAGTCAATTACTATAAAATGTAAACATATACACATTTTCTATTTTAAAAAAAAAATTCTTCTTTCTCTTCTGCTCCCTTCTTCTTCTCTCTGATTCTGAGCCCTAGATGGCTATGGTGTGTGTGTGCTTTGCATGTCTTTAGATCCTTGTAGCTAGGTACTCGTTAGTTAACATGGTATCAGAGCAGCGTTCCTGAAGTTAGAATCATCTTCTTCGACGAGATTCACGGCGAGATTCAAAATCAACAACAATGGCAGGAAATGAAGTGACGCAGTTAGAACACAACCATCCGCCATTTCTACAGGCATCAGATACTCCATGACTAGTTCTAGTACCAATTAAGCTCACAGGGCCAGAAAATTACGCTTTGTAGAGCAGGGCAATGAAACTAGCTCTTAGGGGTAAGAGTAAGCTTGGATTTGTAGACGGAAGTTGTGCAAAATGCATGTATCAAGGTGAATTAGCTGGGCAATGGGAAAAATGCAATGCAATTGTGTTGTCGTGGATAGGAAGTACAGTTGCAAATGAGTGGATTCCGAGTATTATGTTTGCATCGAGTGCGAAAAAGGTGTGGAATGACTTCAAGGATAGGTTTGACAAATGTAGCTTGACCAGGATCTATTATTTGTGGTCAGAGATTGTGTCAATGAGACAAGGTACGGATTCTGTGACCACATATTACTCCAAAATGAATGATTTGTGGAGTGAATTAGACATATTAGCACCAAAACCAGGCTGTGATTGTGAAGAATCCAGACCTTCACTTGAACATTTATTGCAGCAATATTTATTACAATTTCTTATGGGCTTAAATGAAAGTTACAGTAATATAAGAAGTAATGTGTTGATGAAAAGACCTGTAGTTAGTGTAAACGAAGCCTATGCTATAGTGACTCAAGAAGAGAGTCATAGAGCTTTAGGAGCATTTGAGGTGAACAAGGATCCATTGACTATGATGGAAGGAAGGACACAATACAACAAACCTAAGAATTTTGGAATGAGGTGTGAACATTGTGGTTATAAGGGTCACCTAAAGGAGAATTGCTACAAAATAGTGGGATATCCAGCAGATTTTAAAAGCAAGAAGAGGACTCAAGTTGTAGGAGGAAACAGAAAATTTGTCAATAATGCAAATGTAGAAGATGCAAGCAACTATGAGGCTCAATCTCAGGACATTACTTGACACAGGAGCAATATCAGCAACTGATAGGACTGCTGAACAAATCTCCAGGTGCAGAGTGTTCCACAAACATGGAAGGTACTGTTTCATTGATGTCCAATGCCACAGAACATGATTGGATAGTAGATACAAGTGCCACTCATCATATAACATGTAATAAGTATTTGCTAGATACTCTTAAAATTATAGATGTATATATAAGTGTGAAATTACCAACAAGGAAAACCTCAAATATCACACATACAGGAAATGCAAAGATTCTAGGAAACTAGGAGTGAAGAATGTTCTCCATGTGCCAGATTTTAAGTTTAACTTGCTATCAATGTCAAAACTCACCAAGGACCTAAGCTGTTTGGTTTCCTTTTTCCCTGACTTCTGTGTGTTGTAGGGGCTTTACAGTGGCAAGGTATTAGGGATTGATAGAGAACATGAAGGATTGTACATAATAAAATCAAGGGAAGCAGAAAACAAGGCATTGGTGGCAGGAACAATTACAAAAGGGAGTGCAGAAACAATTCTATGGAATTACAGAATGGGACATGATCAAATAAAGTCTTTGCAGCATCTGTCAACATTGAAGACTAAGATCAGTAGAATAAAAGCAGAAAATTGTGATATATGTCCTCTTACAAAGCAATGTAGACTATAGTTTCCAAATAGTGTTTCAAGATCAGCTTCTATCTTTCAACTTCTGCATTTAGATGTTTGGGGACCATACAAAGTTCCAACTTATGACAAAAAATAGTATTTTGTTACAATTGTAGATGATTACAGTAGATATACATGGGCATGTTTGATACAGTCAAAGTGTGAAGTATGTGTAGTTTTGAAGAATTTTCTGTTGATAATAACCATTCATTTTAGTGCCAGTATAAAGTACTTAATATCTGATAATGGAACAGAATTTTGCAATGCACAATGTGCTAGCTTGTTAGCTTCTTATGGGATTATTCACCAAACCATCTGCCCGTATACACCGCAACAAAATGGAACTGTAGAAAGAAAATATAGGCATATCCTGGAGGTTGCTAGAGATTTTAAATTTCAAAGTGGAGTTCCTATAAAATTTTGGGGAGATTGTGTCAAAACTGCAGTTTATGTTATAAAAAGACTACCTACAGCAGTCCTGAAAGGTAAAACTCCATATGAGATACTATATGTGAAGGAACCTAAGGTACATCATCTAAGGGTATTTGGTTGTAAATGTCATGCCACAACTTTGCCCAAGGGTGACAAGTTTGCACCAAGAGCTAGGAAGGCAGTGTTCATTGGTTATTCAGAAACACAAAAGGGATATATTTTATGATCTTGAACAAAAATCTGTTTTTGTGAGCAGGGATGTAATATTTCAAGAAGGAAAATTTCTTTTTAAGGATGCTGATCTTGAAGCAGATGATATGTTTCTTCATCAGTCCACCACAGTGGAGGAACAAATACCTCATTCATCATCTATACCAGTTATACCTCAAGATGACATTGCCTCACATATGAATCTAGATAACATTCTTTCACATCCAGGTGAATCTAATGAAGTAGAATCTGGAGAAGCTGAAACAACTTCTCCAACTCTGGAGCAGATGGTCTTACCAGACACTCAAAGTTCATCACCAGCGGAAGCCTCAGAAGACATTGCACTACTTCAGCCAGTACCTGCACCAGGTGCAACTGCCATATCCACACAACCTGTTGCCAGAGAACCTAAAAGAGCAACACCTCCCATATGGATGAAAGACTATGTGACTTCTACAAAACTGTCTGAAAATTGCAGATTTCCAATCTCAAATCATGTGAAGTATGATCACCTTACTACAATCTATCAAGCTTATCTACAGGCTTTTTCAGTTCTAGTAGAACCTAAATCCTTCAGGGAAGCAGCACAAGATTCACAGTGGATAAAAGCCATGGAATAAGAGATACAAGCCCTAGAAGATAATCATACATGGGAGGTTGTTGATCAACCCATTGGAAAGAAAGCCATAGGCTCCAAATGGGTTTACAAAATAAAGTACAAGTCAAATGGAGAGGTAGAAAAGTTCAAGGCTAGGTTGGTGGCTAAAGGTTACACACAACAAGCTGGTTTGGATTATCATGAAACTTTCTCACGTATGGCCAAAATGGTCACAGTGAGAATAGTCATCAGTGTTGCTGCTTCAAAAGGCTGGCCTTTGTTTCAAATGGATGTCAACAATTCCTTCTTACAAGGTGATGTCACTGAAGAAGTCTATATGGAATTGCCTCTAGAATTTAACAAACAGGGGGAGTACAAAGTCTGTCGTTTGTTGAAATCTTTATATGGCTTAAAATAAGCCTCGAGAAAATGGAATATTAAACTCACGAATGCTCTTCTACAGGCTGAATACTCTCAGAGCTCATATGATCACTCACTCTTCACCAAGAAAAGTGAGAAGAACATTGTGATAATCCTCATATATGTGGATGATTTGTTGATCACTGGGACTTACCACAACATGATTGAAGAGGTCAAGAAAACTCTTCATCATCATTTTAGAGTAAAGGATCTGGGGGGCTTAGATACTTTCTTGGGATAGAAGTTTTGAGGTCACAAGCAAGGATTGTGATGAACCAAAGAAAATATGCCATGGAGCTCATCTCAGAAGCTGGTTTGAGTGGATGCAAACCAGTTACAACTCCAATGGAACTCAATCATAAGTTGACAATTGTGGATTATTTTAATCATGTTGGAAACTCAAGAGATATGATTTTGGAGGATGCAGGAAGTTATCAAAAATTGATAGGAAAATTACTCTACTTGACCATCACAAGACCAGATCTAAGTTTTGCTGTGCAAATGCTTAGTCAGTTCATGCAGAATCCTAAGCAATCACCTATGGATGCATCCTTGAGAGTGGTGAGATACATCAAGGGATCTCTAGGTCTGGGCATTTTACTAAAGAAGGGTGAAACACATGACTTGACAGTATTTTGCGACTCAGATTGGACAGCTTGTCCTAATACTAGAAGGTCGACCACAAGGTATACAGTTAAACTTGGAGATTCTTTGCTATCCTGGATGTCCAAGAAGAAACAAACAATCAGCAGAAGCTCAGCAGCAGCTGAATATCGAAGCATGGCAGCAGCTGTTGCAGAAGCAGTATGGATGGTTGGACTACTGGAGGAATTGGGCAACAATGTGATCAAACCTATACATCTACATTGTGATAGTAAATAATAGCCAATCCCATATTTCACGAGAGGACCAAGAACATAAAAATTGACTGTCACTTTGTAAGGGAAAGAATCAAGACATGTTTCATCACCACTAAGTATATATCCACCAAGCAGCAGTTAGCAGATTTAATGACTAAAGGCTTGGGAGCTGCTCAGCATCATCTTTTACTATCCAAGATGGAAGTGTTAGATATCTTCCACTCTACAGCTTGAGGGGGAGTATTGAAGTAAAGAAGTGTAGACCTAATGAGTTAGGGGTTTGTTTTGTAATATTAGGAAGTTAGAGGGGCCAGTTAGTTAAATTCGGTAGAGAGATTAGTTATAAAAAGGAAGTTAGTGGAGATGTAAATATATACACATCTATTTTAAAAAAAAAGGTTCTTCTTTCTCTTCTGTTCCCTTCTTCTTCTCTCTGATTCTGAACCCTAGATGGCTATGGTGTGTGTGCGCTTTGCATGTCTTTAGATCCTTGTAGCTAGGTACTCGTTAGTTAACGGTTTTTGGGTTTTGAAAATCACCAAAAAAATTAAGATAAAAGTATTAAAAGATTAGTCGTGCAATTTAGCTCTGGGGAAGGAATATTGTTATTTGTGAGGTTATTACCTGTTGTATCGTATCATATTATTACATTAAATATAATGTTTGTTTTGATTTTTATTTAACTTTATCGTATCGTATTGGTAAATAATGATGCAAAATGCTACTTTATGGTCTAATTTGGTGTGGTCGCGTCATTCCCTTATTTTTTTCTCTCATCTTGCCCTTCTAAATTATTAAATAATTATATTTTATTATTTATCCTACTTTTTATATAATAATTCTATATCGTAACTTATCGTTGTTCATAATATTATAAGTTTATTCTACATATTGTTGGTGCATGACATCCTGAAACGACGAAAAATAACACAATCTATCCAAACATTGTATCCATCAAAATAATACAATACAATAATATACGATATATTATGTAATGATACATAACAATCATCCAAACAAGCTGTTAATCATTTGCATGGACTCATTTTTTATTTTGTTTGTGGAAATTTGATTATTTATAAACAATTTCTAATGAGCGACCAACTTATGTTTTGAGTATCTAAAAATGACTAAATCGTTCGAACCATACCGTACTGAATCGATTATTAGGATTCTTTTAATAAAAATGTAAGTTTTTATATAAATCTATACCGTATGAAATAATTAGGGTAGGTTTCTAACTTTACAAATATATATATATATATATATATATATATATGAAAATATCGAATAAATTTGCGTATGAGAACTATATTTTATATATTAAATTAAAAATAACAAAGCATTAATTTTTCCTCGCGTCTTGGGATTATAAAAACGGTTTCAAGCCGACAAGAACTAAAACTCAAAATCCCAAGTTTCAAACTTTTTTTGCTACTCCAATTGAAAATAAATTAGTTCCACAATCTTGAGTAGAAAAGCACATGGTAATTCATCGATTATGAGTAACAAACTACAATGTATTGAATATGTTTCCTCTTGTATGATTTATATTTCTCTTTTTGAATACTTAATCTTATATGAATTCTATTCTTAAAAACTCTATTCTTGAGTCCCGCCTTGACTAATATCTTTTCACTCGTGTGATTTATCTTTCCCTTGTCGTTGCTTAATTTCTTTTATGCTGTTGTAAAATAGTGGAATGGATCTCTACTATGAGCGTCTTTCGTGTTTTCTTGATTCATCACCCTTTAAATAGTAAAAAAATCTAGATAGTTTTTCCAAGTCCTATGCAAGTACATATGTTATTGTGTTCGAACTTCTACTAGCAAATTTTACATGATATTTAATAAAAAATAAAAATTAACCAAATCAAACCGATAAAGAGAACCCGAGATGATTGGTACGGTTTCGAAAAGTCTAATTTTGTTTATACAAAATAGAGTAACCGAAAATTGGTGTGGTAAATTTTTATAAAATAACCGGCTGAACTGAACCATTGACACCCTTAATTTTGAGAATGAAGCATTTTGCGCCGACTTTTTGCCAATCCACCTTCCAATCTCATATGAGAAAGGAAGACTGGAGCATTTTATCTATCGGTAGATGAAGAATCACAAACATAATAATTTGTTGTCGAGCATGCCCCTAAAAGATCCCCCTTCTTCTTTCTTTTATCATTTATTGTTTCATATGGACTTACAAAATTTCAGGCTAAATAGAGTCCATCTAAAAATTCAACAAAATTAACATATACTAATACCCACAAAAAAGTAGATATAACTATAAATTCATATTGCATGACCTCAAAACCCCATAAAATAAACCCGAAAGTCCTGGAAAAGTATTGAGTATTGGTCACTAGGCTGTTTCCTATGGACCTACAAATTTTCAGGCAAATCAGAGTCCGTCAAAAATATTCTACAAAATTAACATGTACTAATACACACAGAAAAAGTGGATGTAATCATAAATTCGTGTTGCATGACTCCGGAACACCATAAAATAAACTCGAAGGCCATGGTGAAGCAACGAGAATTGGTTACTGGGTCGTTCCCATGGACCTACGAAGTTTTGGGTAAATCAGAATCTGTCAACAAAATTCTACAAAATCAGTATGTACTAATACATACGAAAAAGTAGACATGATCATAATTCGTGTTGCATGAGTTTGAAATGCCATAAAATGATCTTGAAAATCCTGGCGAAGCAATGAGTATTGGTCATTAGACCATTTCTTATAGACCTACAAAATTTCAGGCCAATCAGAGACCCTCAATTTTTTTTAATAAAATCAGCATATACTAATACACACAATAAAGTTGATATAATCAAAAATTCGTCTTGCATGAACCAGAAAGTCCGGACAAAGCAATGAGTATTGATCACTAGACCATTTCCTATGGACCTACAAAATTTCAGGCCAATCAGTGTCCATCAAAAAGATTCTACAAAATCAACATGCACTAATGCACACGAAAAAGTGAATACAATAATAAATTTGTGTTGCATGATCTCGAAAACCCATAAATAAACTCAAAAGTCACGGCAAAATAAGGAGTATTTGTCACTAAACCGTTTCCTGTGAACCTATAAGTATTAAGCTTAAATATTTCTTCAATGATATAATAGAATAATGTACAAAATTGCTACACTATGAAATGATAATTCAAGCATGATTTAGTAGAGTAATCACGCTATAGATAAAAGTGTTTAAAGTATTGGAGCATGAGCCAACTGGAATGCAATTTTTTCTCTTGGTTAGTTAACAAATTAAGTTTATTAATCAACTATAATCGCCTAAACAAAAGGATTATGTGAATCATACACGCACGACTTGGATCATTATTGGATTTAAACTCGCAAATCTCTAGGATTGCCCGGGTTTTAAATGATGTAATTAACACGAATTTGGAGCAAAACTTCAGATGAATCCCTCCTATCTGATACAATAACTTCTACACAGCAATTGATACCACATGATACAATTTGACATATTACTAAAATAAAATTAAAGACCATATGGTATCAATTTATGAAGGGAAAAATACTATTATAAATAGAACACGTTTATCTTCCATTTCACTTTATATCCAAAACCCACCTTACCGTTAACAAAGTTGATGTAATTGCGCCCCTAACCCTAACAGATGGTCAATGTGGCAGCTGACCCATTCCATTTTTTCTACGTCAGCTGCCAAGTCAGCTTTCCATTAAGTTGAAAGCCCCAATTCGACTCCCAAATTAGATTGACCCAATTTCACTCCCAAAATTTTGACCCGTAACCGTTTGCCCACTAAATAAATAGAAATAACCCGTGTAAAACGAGTGGAGACCTTTATTTGGTCGAACCTTCTAGTACTTGAAAGAAAATGAGAGAACCAAACTTGTCTGTAGAATCCTTGTGTCCAGTGCCGATTTCAAGGAAAGGTAAGAAATTATTCTAAAAAACTTGATGTTTCTGTTAGTTTTATCTCTTTCTTGTATGTAAGTGAAATGAAGTTTTACTGGGGTTCGAATCCCTTTCAGATTTTTTCTTGGTTGGTTAGGGCTTTCAGTTCCTCCTTTCTTTATCAATTATTTCAAGCTGATAGGTGTGTGTGTAACCGAAGTGTAGTTGTCATAGGTTTTCGAATTTGTTGTTTATTGGAGTTAGGGTTTGTTCTTGGTTGGTTAGGGTTTTCACTTCTCCCTTTCTTTGTCGATGATTTCAAGCTGGTAGATATGTGTTTTGCGTTTGTATTCACTTGCATGTGGTTTTTCATCATTAAACCGTAATTTTGTTCTTTTTGTTTGCATGTGCCTCATATCTGGTTTATGCTTTCTTGGTATTGAAAAGTCCTTTAGTGGTTTAGGGTTTCAATTTTAATATTTTGTGGTCCCAATTTCCTTTGTTTTTTTTTGTGTAGAAAATAAGTGAACCAGATTTTTAGTATTGGCTTTCATTTGTTCTTTTCTACATGGTTTATTGGCGTGGGGTGGGGGGGGGGGGGGGGCAGGTGACTCTTTATTTGTTACTTTAATGCTTTAATGTATGGTCCTCCATATCTATGACTTCACCAATTAGTTTATTGAAGTTGACTGACGTCTCCAATGTGTGGTACCTTCTATTTTATTCTGCCTTTATCTCCCTTTATCTTTGTACCTTCTATTATTCTATTTTGTTCTGCCTTCCATTAGTCCTTGTTTGTTTATGTTGTCTGGTTTTAGTGTATATTTTATACTATTTTTTTATTTTTTACCTTATGTGATTTTAGTGTGTCTTAAATATGTATATTCTTTATTCTGCAGTTTACTGACAATGGTCCTGCTGGATTTGGTCTTTCATCATGATGGAGAGTGGGTCAAGAAACCACTCGTGGCATACTCAAGAAAATTTGTGCAAACCAAGCAAGGTTTTGACTCTGACTTGCTTTCCTATAATAATTTAGTAAATGAATATGTTTCTAACTTGGGGTATATATGA
Source organism: Nicotiana knightiana (assembly GCA_005239525.1). Classification (NCBI taxonomy): domain Eukaryota; kingdom Viridiplantae; phylum Streptophyta; class Magnoliopsida; order Solanales; family Solanaceae; genus Nicotiana; species Nicotiana knightiana. The sequence goes on along the minus strand of ML385471.1, from coordinate 80,539 downwards.
GTCCAACAACTGATAGTTAATGATCCTTCTGATACATACTATGAAATAGAAGGTGATTATTGCATTAGGACTTTATTGGACTTTTTAAACAACCAGTTTAATGTGATTAACATATTTGATATAGAGGATTGTGAGCCAAGTATTAATGTACCTAATATAATCCATCACAATGAGCATGATGAAGCTGATGAACTTGAAGCTGCCACTAATTGTGATGAAAGTGATAATTGTGATGATAATGAATATGTTGTTTCTTTAGACTATGATTCTGATAGACTAGAAACTTTTTACACAAAAGAAGAGAGACATTAATGATAAATTGACTGACTATAAAGAGTTGGATAGGTCCATGACATTCAAAGATATTGCTGAAGCTAGGAAAGTGATAAATATGTATGCACTTACAAATGATTATGGGTTAGAGCAACTTAAAAGTGACCCAACTAGGCTTAGTTACATTTTGTAAAGCTGGCTGCCTTTTTATATGTCACATATCTAGGAATTCTTCAGGAGGTGGGGCTGTGAACCTGCATATGGGAGTCATATAGTTAATGCCAAGACCATTGCTACATACTTTAAGAGAGGGTTGCAAGATGATCCAAAAATTAAGGTTAGAGAGATGAGGGCAAGCTTTAAGAGTGCATTTAATGTAAATGTTAATGAGGCAAAATGTAAGAGTGCAAAGAGATTGATTTTGGAGGGTCTTGAAAGGATTTTTACTAATAAATATAATAATCTTGCGGAATATATTATTGAATTGAAGTGTAGTAATCCTGGAAGTGATGTGATAGTTAACTTATCAAAGAATGCTCTTGCTGAAGACAAGAAAAAGTTCATAAGGATGTACATATATTTTCATGCAATGAAGATTGGATTTAAAAGTGGGTTGAGGCCGTTTATAAGGTTGGATGAAACTTTTTTGAAAGGGAAAGTTAAGTGTCAGCTTTTGGTGGCAGTTGGTCAATACTTGCAAATCATTTTTATCCATTATCTTGGGCTATTGTGGATAAAAAAATAGAAGTCACAATAGAAATGTTTTTGATAAAGCAATATATGGAGCCTCTCGAAGATAGATACGAACGTCTCCGCACCAATCCGCGAGATTATAATAAATCGGCTTGTGACTTGTGACTCCTATGAACCTAGACGCTCTGATACCAACTTTCATGACCCGAATTACCCTCCGAACGGTCTCGTGATGGAACCTAGTCTCTACGACTAGGTAAGCCTAAAATTTGCGGAAAATAAGACAAAACAATAATAGAAACAATAAAGAAGAAGCAATACTATAAAACTCGGTATTTACAACTTTTACTTTCCCAAAACCCGGAACATCACAAAGTCACAAACTCTGAACTACTGTAGCTCTACACAAAGGAATACAAAAAATGTATCTATATATCTCCTATATCTATACTAGAGTAGGAAGGGGACTCGTGAGATCCTGCAGACGCGATAAAATTACCTCGCGGTCTCCTAAGCAGCTGCTAAGATGCGCCTAGCCACTGTACGGTACACTGGTACCTGCATCTACACATGGGGAAAACATGCGCAGGAAAAGGCGTGAGTACTCCACATTCGGTACTCAGTAAGTACCAAGCCTAACCCCAGTCAAGTAGTGACCAGATCAGGTTGAGGCTCTACTGAGTGTTAAAACAATTCAGTTATACATTTAAATAGTGAAATATATATAAGCAATTATAAACATGATTAATGGAAACTAGAAGAATTAATAACAGAAAGAGAGCCCTCGGCTCAACACAACATATATCTCAACAATTGTAACGACCCGACCGGTCGTTTTGAGCTCTAGCACGTCGTTCAGCGGTTGGAAGTCATGAACAACTTCATTTCAGGTATTATGACTTGTGCGTATGGTCGGAGTTGAATTTCGGGAAGTTCGGAGTCAAATTGAAAAGAAAATTCTCATTTCAGGAGCCTTAAGTTGGAGAAATTGACTAAGATTATAATTTTAAGTAAACGATCTCCGAATCAGGATTTGAGTGTTCCAGCAGGTTCGTATGATGATTTCGAGCTTGGGCATATGTTCGGATCAGGAGTCGGATAACCCGGGAGCATTTCGAACGCATATTGTGGGAGTCGACATTTTTGAAGAAATTTCCTAAGTTTGGGTTGTAAGGCATTTCAGTGTTATAGATGTCCGTTTGGGATTCCGAGTCTGGGAATAGCTTTGTCTAGTGATTCTGGAGTTGGGAACGTGATCGGAAGTGAATTCGGATGTCCGTAGGTTATTTTAAAGTCATTTGGCTAAAGTTAGAAATTTGAACTTTTTTTTTGAAGAATCCGACCGGAAGTGGAAATTTTGATATCGAGGTCGGAATGTGATTTCGGAAGTAGAAGCAGGTCCGTAATGTCGAATATGACTTGTTCGCAAAATTTGATGTCATTCCGAGTAGTATAGGTCGGTTCGGCGCATTGTTATCGAATTCAATAACTTCAAGTTCTTAAGTTTGATTTTAGGGATTTTGAGGTGTGATTATGAGTTTTAGTGTTGTTTTGGGTGTTCCGAAGGCTCGAGCAAGTCCGTGGTATGATTTGGGACTTGTTGGTACGTTCATTTTGAAGTTTCGAGGGCTTGGATGAGTTCCGGGTAGGTCTCGGGATGTCCTTAGGCTTAATATATAGCTGTTGCAGGTCAGAGAAGTCAAATCTCTGAACCCACCACCGCGTTCCGTGCTCCTTTTTGTGCTGGCCGCGGTGGGGGGCTTTGCGGTCGCGGTCGTGTTTTCGCGGTCCGCGGTGGAAGAGCTGGTCCACTGGTTCGACTTCGGAGGCATCTTTTGATCTACAAGGAATTTTGAGATGATTCAAAACCAAAAGTTGTAGCCCTTCGTGTCTAGTTTTTAGAAAGATAAAGAAATCATAATTTGGACATCTGTAGGGAACGTTATGGCCAAAATATTAAAGCATGTCACTGCAGTCATTTTTTTCTTGGTTTTCTTTAGTTTTTCTTGACTTTGCTAGCGCGGCCGCGGTCCCTTTTCGCTGACCGTGGTGGGGGGCCTGAGAGGAGTATAAATAAGTGGTATTTTCAGTTATTTTTCATTTTTCAAGACCCCAAAGACATACAAGGCGATTTTTCAAACACTCTTTCTTCTCCAAAATGTTGGTAAGTGATTTCTAACTCATTTTCTTCACTCCTTAACTTCTTTTTACAAGATTTCATCCTAGCATATAAGGATTTCCATGGAAAAATCAAGATTTGGGTAGTAATTTTGGGTTCTTGAGGAATTTGATGAATTACTCATTTATTGCAATGAATTTAAGTAGAAATCGTATATTAACAATCCTTAGGCTATGGGTGAGTGATTCCTTCGAGAATTTTCGGAATTCGAGCGTGCGGGCCCGGGGTTGAATGTTGAGAAATCTTCAAGAATGTCGAATTTATTGAATAAATAGGATAATTTCCCTACTTTGAGCATGAATTGATATAATTGTACAATATTTGGCAGTTACGAGTCCTCGGGTGTAGAGTTCGGAGTTTCGGGCGCATCCTTGGTCCGAGAGGTAGATTCGACACGAGGTAAGTCTCCTTTTTAACTTCGTGAGGGGGAATCGTCCCCCTAGGTGAATTAAATACATGTTATTATCTTCGGAAGCTACGTACGCACGAGGTGACGGGAGTCCGTGCGTAGCTACTATTATGCCATGTCCGGGTAGCCTAGGACCCACTAGCTTACTTTATGTGTGTACCTGTAACCTGGCCTGTAATATTAAACTGCTAACATGACCAAAAACGTGGAAAGTTTAAAAGAAAACTAGAGTTCATATTGTTAACCCTCTAAAAGGAGAATTATTTCCGCTGTGAATATATATGTACCTGAACTGGGATGTATCATGGAGTATTACTAAACTGGACAAATGAGTTTCAAAAATAAAGATTTCAAAACCTATATTTCATGTTTCATTTAATAAAGACTTTATCATTTTCCTGAGAAAAATGGTTTTCTTGATAAAATACGAATTTATTATTTGGATATGTGTAACTTTGGGTGCCTGAGTCGCTTGGGTGATTCAAGAGCAGGAAGACCATGTATTTGTGTATGTATACTTATGAGCACCTGAGTCGCATGTATGATTCGCGAGCAGGCTAGCCGTATTATATTGAGAGGTGCACTTTTGGGACGGGCCGATCGATCCTTCGGCAGTGCACATAGAGGATTATTATATTGAGAGCCGCACTTTTGGGATGGGCCGATCGATCCTTCGGCAGTGCGTAGAGAGATTGAGAGATGCACTTTTGGGACGGGCCGATCGACCCTTCATCAGTGCATAGAGAGATTGAGAGCCGTACTTTTGGGATAGGCCGATCGATCCTTCGGCAATGCGTAAAGAGATTGAGAGATGCACTTTTGGGACGGGCCGATCGATCCTTCGGCAGTGCATAGAGAGATTGAGAGCCGCACTTTTGGGACGGGCTGATCGATCGTTCGACAGTGCGTAGAGAGGTTGAGAGATGCACTTTTGGGACGGGCCGATCGATCCTTCAGTAGTGCATAGAGAGGTTGTCTTACCCTTGTGTGCGCATGACTATTTGGTACTATTCTATTGGTATTGGCTTGACATGTATTTGGGAAAAAGGGAAGTGTACATTGTTGTTTATTCTCAATGATTACCTGGATTTTTGTACTTGATATGTACTCGTTGCTCACTGTCTTACATGTCTATTGTAGTTCATCATAGTCTGTCATATGTTGTATTGTCGAACCTTAGTAAGAGTCTAATTTCCCCCCTCGTCACTACCTCTCTGAGGTTAGGCGGGCGAATTACTGAGTACACGTTATTTTTGTACTCATGCTGTGCTTACTATGCATTTTATTGCACAGCTACTTTCATAGCAATGTGGAGGATTCGGAGACTTAGGCAAGCTGCACCATCCGGAGGCGACCCGCAACTGGCAGAGTCACCTTCATACTGTATTTATTCATTTTAAATTTCCTTGTCTAGTTGTATTTCAGACAGGCTTGAAGTGATTGTATAACTTCTTAGAAATTGCTCATGTACTTGTGACACTGGGTTCTGGGGATGTGTTGGGGTTTACTTTATTAAACTGGATTGATTTGCTGTCATATTTAAGTTTACTAAAAATCTATTTATTTGATTATGAAATGCAAGAAAAGGTAACGATTTTGAAAATGTTAAAATTGGAAAGTTATTTCAATTATTTAATGGTTTGGCTTGCCTGACCTTGTGTCTGACGCCATCACGACCTTAGGGATTTTGGGTCGTGACAACATGGTATCAGAATGCTAGGTTCCCGTAGGTCTCACGAGTCATGAGCAAGTCTAGTAGAGTCTTGCGGATCGGTACGGAGACTTCTGTACTTATCTTCGAGAGGCTACAGGACTGTTAGGAGTACTTCCCTTCTTGATTCTTCATCGTGCGAGTTGATTCCTTTGAGTCTTATGCCTATGTTCATTCCTACTCAATCTTACGCGTCGCGAAGCACTTTCTATGGATCAGGAATTTGAGGAATGGGAATGGTGCTACGAATGTAATCCGAGATGCTTCCATGTGTAAATGGTCGTGGTTATTGTTATGGCCCTGCAAAAGGGTAATGTGTTATTTTAGCTCAGTAGCTGTGTTTCTGGGAGCCTTAAGGCCGTGCTTGGGTGGTGATGATGTTTGCAATTGATTGTTGCGCAGTGTTGATATAATGATAGATAGCTTGCCCGTACGTTGGGGGTGATGAATGGTTGAAGGAAGGTCTTCTCAGAGTTTGATTTCGAGATTTTGGTGTTTTAGTTCCGGTAGAGGAAAGGAATTTGGATTCTGAATGGTCTGGTTGGAGTAGATAAAGTAGTAAGACTGAGTGTCTTCAAGTGAGGTGGGATATGCACCTGTGACGTGTAGTCGTCGTCATCGATCGGAAGGAATGTGTTAGGTTCGACGGTGCAATGGTTTCTTTGGTTGGGGGGGGGTCAGAGTATCGGGAAGAAGTTTTGAAGAATGTGGTTGGCAGGGATTGTGTTATCAAAGGAGAAAGGGTCTCAATAGGGTCTAGAGTGGTACAAGGAGTGGCTTCAGGCTAAGTGAGGGAGTCCCACCATCTGCAGTAGGGCTGTAGGGTTGTCTTCTCATAGGGTTGCGAATTGTCAGTGTGTTGGCAAGTTGTTTCAACTAAGGAAAAGGAGTAAAATGATGATTGTGCATGGGATTTGATGAATGTGTGCAAAAGTTGGCCCTGTCGGGCCAGTGTTAGGCTCTGGAAGATCCAGAATTTTGCTTAAGGCATAGGTGAGTTGTCAGGTTAATGACTCAGTCAATGTTTCATTGAAAAGGGTATTCCTGTGCTAGGAGAGCTCTGGAGTTGATTGTATTGGGGGCCAGTCGGAGTGGGTGACTCTGAATAGCAGTCCTAGTGAGTTCAAAGTTTAAGAATGCGGCGTTTAAGGATTTCAGGCAGCATTATGATTGAGAATCGAGCTTTTGCAGAGTAATCTATGAGAAAAAGGAAGGATGGTTGGAATGTTCTATGATATGTTTCAGCACGCAGGATATCATTGGGGGAGTGAGAGAAATAGACTCCAGATTAAAGAAAAGAATTATCAGAAGGATATGAGACGGGTTGCGGGATTTGGGCAGCGTAGTCTCTTGAATCAAGGTCACTTGGGATGAGTGAGGGTTGAGTTGCTATGGGTTGAAGGAAGTTGTTATTATTCCTGAGGCAATTGAAGATGATTAAAAGAAGATAGATTGATTAGCCATGGTTGAACTGGCACATTTGCGACAGTGATCGGTTCCTTTGATGTGATTTAGTTATGCATGTGGTTTGTGCCAGTGTGTGCGGGGTTTGTCGGCCGTCGTAACGGATCTCATGTGGGAGCATTTGAGTGCTATGGCCTGTCAGGTCTAGGCGGATGCCCGGAAGGGTTATGGTGGTATAGATTACTACTTAAGGATTTGCATGATTGGGTGATAATGGGAATTCACTCGTGTGTTGAGATGGTACTCTTGAATTGAGTTAAGTAAAAAGTTTCTATATGATGAAGTGTTCACCCTATTAGTGGTTCAGAAGTTATGATGGAATTCTTGCGGTACCTCATGTTGGTATGTTAGGTGCAGGAAGCAGTATGTAACTGGGAGTAAGAATCGAGATTTAGGTCCGATGTTTATAAGTATGTCATGAGCTCGGAAGAGCAAGACAAAGTGATTTGAAAGTTCAGAGTAAGCTGGTGTTATCTTCAGTGTCACCTGAGATTGATATTCGGTGAAAGGGGCTTTGTACCCTGGTTATGGGTTCTCGATGTGTTTTGCGGCCTTAGTGTGGTCGGTGTTATGGATGGGCAGACTTGTTGCCTTGTGTGGAAGGTCATGGAAGCATGACCGTAAAAAGATTGTATAAAGTGTGACATGTAGTCACTTGATGGATTTCAGATTTGACTGAGTATAAAGAAGTGCAATATTGCTTAATTGAGAATTTACGCCTGGAGGGCGTTTGGTTCAGTTGATTATGGATTATGGGGTTAGTCCCGGTGATGATGGTTGTTCTCGTATATTATGAGAGAAAGTGGGTTAATATGGACCCAGGCAAAAGCTAATAGCCTAGTTTGGTGCGAGCGAGGTGGCTCAATGCTTGTGGCTCGATTTAAAATAAGAATTTGGGCTCCATACGAGTCAGATGTGTTCTTTTCAGTATAGCGCTCCTGCAAAGAAGGGGTGTTGGAATATCAGATGTTGTTTCATCTTTGTTGATTCATGTATATTATGATTGGGATGTGTGAGTTGTGAAACGGCTTGATAATTTCCTATGTGTTTAGATTCCGCGTAGTGATGAGGTTATGTGAGCAGAGTGGCTCTTGAGGTTCAGGTTATATATCGCACCTCAGATGTGCTTGAGTTTGTAGCATATGGCTCTATAAGTCTCCCCATAATGGTATTATGCACATAGCGTGCTTATGACCGGTATTCAGTGATTTGTAATAATGAGCAATTCAGCTCCGTGCTTATCTCTTTATGTCAATCTTATGATGGGATCGGGTGGCATGCCGCCACGAGTATGTTATTTGGATCGGGTTGCATGCCGCAACAGTGTAATGTTGTGTAAGGATCCTATAATTATTTTTCCTTATGTTTTACTTCCTATTTTTCTAATGAAAGTTTATACTAGTTACGTGAGTTGAGTAGTCCTTTTCTGAGTCATGTCTTATGTATCATGTTCGAGTTGTGGCCTATTGGCGCATTTTGGCATTTATTGTTGTTCATGTCTGGGGTGATTTGCTATTTGAACAATTCATACTGGGTGAGACGAGATTATTGGACAAGGGGTCAAGTGCGATGAGATTTTGTGAAGTAAACTACAGGACAATCACCATTATTTGGTCTACAATGAGATGACGATCAAATTTAAGAGAACGGATTTCAATGTTTTGGTTAACTCTACAGTTGGTTAGGAAATTTCTACACATCTCGTCCGTTGTGATGGTATCGTCAGCATTATAGCAGGATCTATGTATATATCTTATAAAGTGCATTGAGAGCATTAAATTCGTAGAATTCTGGCTATTAAGGTTTAGGGAGCGTCATTGTGGTTAGATGATGGACTATGCAGTGTATGGTGCCGATTCAGCAAAGGTACACAGTTGTGTTCTGGTGCCTTGTGTGGTAGTTAATACGACGTTCATATATCAGAAAAGGGCCTGGCAGAGAATTTCCGGTGTTGGAATTGAGTTCGGAATTTGCTGTAGGGATAAGGGAGGTTATCTTCAGATTTTATCAAAGCTTATATGTTTAACTGGGTTGTGGCAACACGGGTAGATGCACGAGGTGTTAAAAAGTGATTTCAGATAACTCAAGAGAAGTTCTTGGCATGTTCGAGGACGAACGTCTGTTTAAGTAGGGGAAAATGTAACGACCCGATCGGTCGTTTTGAGCTCTAGCGTGTTGTTCAGCGATTGGAAGTCATGAAAAGCTTCATTTAAGGTATTATGAATTGTGCGTATGGCCAGAGTTGAATTTCGGGAAGTTCGGAGTCAAATTGAAAAGAAAATTCTCATTTCAGGAGCCTTAAGTTGGAGAAATGACTAAGATTGGAATTTTGAGTAAACGACCTCCAAATCAGGATTTGAGGATTCCAGCAGGTTCGTATGATGATTTCGGTCTTGGGCGTATGTTCGTATCGGGAGTCGGATAACCCGGGAGCGTTTCGGCACATATTGTGGGAGTCGGCATTTTTGAAGAAATTTCCTAAGTTTGGGTTGTAAGGCATTTCAGTGTTATAGATGTCCGTTTGGGATTCCGAGTCTGGGAATATCTTCGTATGGTGATTCTGGAGTTGGGAAAGCGATCAGAAGTGAATTCGGATGTCCGTAGGTTATTTTAAAGTCATTTGTCTAAACTTAGAAATTTGAAGGTTTTTTTGAAGAATCCGACCGGAAATGGAAATTTAAATATCGGGGTCGGAATGCGATTCCAAAAGTAGGAGCAGGTCCGTAATGTCGAATATGACTTGCTCGTAAAATTTGATGTCATTCCGAGTAGTATAGGTCAGTTCGGCGCATTGTTATCGAATTCAAGAACTTAAAGATATTAAGTTTGATTTTAAGGATTTTGAGGTGTGATTCTGAGTTTTAGCGTTGTTTTGGGTGTTCCGAAGGCTCGAGCAAGTCCGTGGGATGATTTGGGACTTGTTGGTACATTCTATTTGAAGTTCCGAGGGCTCGGATGAGTTCCGGGTAGGTCCCGGGATGTCCTTAGGCTTAATATATAGCTGTTGCAGGTCAGAGAAGTCAAATCTCTGAACCCACCACCGCGGTCCTCGCTCCTTTTTGTGCTGGCCGCAGTGGGGGGCTTCGCAGCCGCGGTCATGTTTTCGCGGTCCGCGGTGGAAGAGCTGGGCCACTGATTCGATTTCGGAGGCCTATATCTTTTGATCTACTAGAAATTTTGAGATGATTAAAAAACTAAAGTTGTAGCCTTTCGTGTCTAGTTTCCAGAAAGATAAAGAAATCATAATTTGGACATATGTAGAGAAAGTTATGGCCAAAATATCAAAGCATATCACTGCAGCCATTTTTTTCTTAGTTTTCTTCAGTTTTTCTTGACTTTGCTAGCGCGGCCGCGATCCCTTTTTCGCTGAATGCGGTGAGGGGGCCTGAGAGGAGTATAAATAAGTGGTATTTTAAGTTATTTTTCATTTTTCAAGACCCCAAAGACATACAAGGAGATTTTTCAAACACTCTTTCTTCTCCAAAATGTTGGTAAGTGATTTCTAACTCATTTTCTTCACTCCTTAACTTCTTTTTACAAGATTTCATCCTAATATCTAAGGATTTCCATGGAAAAATCAAGATTTGGGTAGTAATTTAGGGTTCATGAGGAATTTGATGAATTACTCATTTATTGCAATGAATTTAAGTAGAAATCGTATATTAACGATCCTTAGGCTATGGGTGAGTGATTCCTTCGAGAATTTTCAGAATTCGAGTGTCGGGCCCGGGGTTGAATGTTGGGAATTCTTCAAGAATGTCTAATTTATTGAAGAAATAGGATAATTTCCCTACTTTGAGCATGAATTAATATAATTGTACAATATTTGGCTAGTTACGAGTCCTCGGGTGTAGAGTTCAGAGTTTCGGGCGCATCCTTGGTCCGAGAGGTAGATTCGACACGAGGTAAGTCTCCTTTCTAACTTCGTGAGGGGGAATCGTCCCCCTAGGTGAATTAAATACATGTTATTATCTTCGGGGGCTACGTACGCACGAGGTGACGGGAGTCCGTGCATAGCTACTATTATGCCATGTCCGGGTAGCCTAGGACCCATTAGCATGCTTTATGTGTGTACCTGTAACCCTGCCTATATTAGTAAACTGCTAACATGACCGAAAACGTGATTGAAAGTTTAAAAGAAAACTAGAGTTCATATTGTTAACCCTCTAAAAGGAGAATTATTTCCGCTGTGAATATATGCGTATCTGGACTGGGATGTATCATGGAGTATTACTAAACTGGACAAATGAGTTTCAAAAACAAAGATTTCAAAACCTATATTTCATGTTTCTTTTAGTAAAGACTTTATCATTTTCCTGAGAAAAATGGTTTTCTTGATAAAATATGAATTTATTATGTGGATATGTGTAACTTTGGGTGCCTGAGTCGCTTGAGTGATTCGCGAGTAGGAAGACCATGTATTTGTGTATGTATTCATATGAGCACCTGAGTCGCATGTATGATTTGCGAGCAGGCTAGCCGTATTATATTGAGAGGTTCACTTTTGGGACGGGCCGATCGATCCTTCGGCAGTGCACAGAGAGGATTATTATATTGAGTGCCGCACTTTTGGGACGGGCCGATCGATCCTTCGTCAGTGCATAGAGAGATTGAGAGCCGCACTTTTGGTACGGGCCGATCGATCCTTCGGCAGTGCGTAGAGAGATTGAGAGATGCACTTTTGGGACGGGCTGATCGATCCTTCGACAGTGCGTAGAGAGGTTGAGAGATGCACTTTTGGGACGGGCCGATCGATCCTTCGGCAGTGCATAGAGAAGTTGTCTTACCCTTGTGTGCGCATGACTATTTGGTACTATTCAATTGGTATTGGCTTGGAATGTATTTGGGAAAAAGGGAAGTGTAAATTGTTGTTTAGTCTCAGTGATTACCTGGATTTCTGTACTTGATATGTACTCGTTGCTCACTATCTTACATGTCTATTGTATTTCATCATATTCTGTCATATGTTGTATTTTTGGACCTTAGTAAGAGTCTAATTTTCCCCCTCGTACTACCTCTCTGAGGTTAGGCGGGCGACTTACTGAGTACACGTTGTTTTTGTACTCATGCTATGCTTGCTGTGCATTTTATTGCACATGTACTTTCATAGCAATGTGGAGGATTCGGAGACTTAGGCAAGCTGCACCATCCGGAGGCGACCAGCAGCTGGCAGAGTCACCTTCATACTGTATTTATTCATTTTAAATTTCCTTGTCCAGTTGTATTTCGGACAGGCTTGAAGTGATTGTGTAACTTCTTAGAAATTGCTCATGTTCTTGTGACACTGGGTTCTGGGGATGTGTTGGGGTTTACTTTATTAAAATGAATTGATTTGCTGTCATATTTAAGTTTACTAAAAATCTAGTTATTTGATTATGAAATGCAAGAAAAGGTAACGATTTCGACAATGTTAAAATTGGAAAGTTATTTCAATTAATTAATGGTTTGGCTTTCCTGACCTTGTGTTCGGCGCCATCACGACCTTAGGGATTTTGGGTCGTGACAATAGTAAATATGCAATGCAGTACAAGGGGAAAGCTCCCGGATCTCAGTCCGTAGTCCCCATTTAAATATGCTATGCAGTACAGGGGGAAAGCTCCCAGATCTCGGTCCGTAGTCCCAATTTAAATATGCACAGTACAAGGGAAAGCTCCCGGATCTCAGTCCGTAGTCCCAATTTAAATATGCTATGTAGTACAGGGGGAAATCTCCCGGATCTCGGTCCGTAGTACCAATTTAAATATGCAATGCAGAAGTATGTCGGATACGGCTTAATTAAACAGTTAAGGAAAAACAACAGGCAAGAATAAAGTAAAACTACCTAAGCATGATGCAACTAGTAGCAAATAAGAGGAAATCAAGTAAGGACAGGTAGGCATACTTATTCTTAAGCTAACTACTCAGTTCAGACGGGAAACGGTAATATAGGAATGAAAATGAGTGATGCCATGGAAGGAAAAGTGGAATTTAGCAACAATGACCCGCGTACGTACTCGTCACCTCACGTACACGGCGTCCACGTAAAAAAATCAGTATGAAAATGCCTAAGGGGAAGTCCCCAACACAGAGTTAGGCAAGCCACTTACCTTGACTGCGCAAATCAACTCAATACCACGCTCTTGTACGAGTATCCAACTCCGGGTGGCCCAAATCTAGTCAATTCGTTTCCATAGTGTAAATATCATTTCAAGGAAACAAAATAACTAATAACACGCAAAATTAGGAAATTCACCCAAAAAGTCCCCCGGTCCCATGTCTCAGAAATGGATAAAAAAAATACAAATTCCGAACACCCATTCACTCACGAACTCACTCGAACAAGAATCATCAAAATTCGACGTCTAAATCTCCCTAAATCCTCAGATTTATTCTTGGGGAAGTTTCATCCCAATTTCATGGTTTTTCATCCAATTTCATTGATTATATTGAGGAAATTGATAGAGATTAATGGTATACAAGTGAATTAAGGTTAGAAAACGTTACCTATGAATCTCCTCTTCGAAACCCACTGAAAATCGCCAAAACCCGAGCTCTAAATCATTCTTGGAGTTATGAATTTCAAACCCTCGGAATTTTGTATAAACAACCCAGGGATACTGCACCTGCGACTCTTGGACCGCACCTGTGACTCTTGGAATGCACCTATGGAGAATCCATCGCAGGTGCGGAAAGTCACTTAACAGGGCTGGGGACGCACCTGCAGTCACTTGGCCGCATCTGCGGTCCCGCACCTGCGACCACTGGAAGACCCTACCTAAATTCCACATCTGCGAGCCCCAACTCCGCACCTGCGGTTCCCTATCTGCAGGTGCGGAACACAGGAGCCAACAATGGTTCAGCTGTGTTCCAAGTTCCAAAATCACCCGCTGAGCCTCCGAAACACCCCCGAGACCCCCGGGACTTCAACCAAACTTACCAACCAGTCCTAATACCTAATTCAAACTTAGTCGAGCCTTCAAAACACATATCATAACATCTAAATCATCAATTATGCATGGATTCAAGCCTAAGAACTTATGAAATTTCCAAAATTCACATCCGATGCCGAAACACGTCAAAACTCATCCGAATCACCTCAAATTTGCACACAGGTCATAAATGACATTATGGACCTGCTGTCACTTTCGAAATTCCATTCCGAGTCCGATATCAAACTTTCACCTATCGGCCGCAATCGCCGAAATTCTAACTTTTTCCAATTCAATCCTAAATCTACAACCGACCTCAAAAACATATTCCGAACATGCTCCTAACCCCGAAATCATCCAACGGAGCTAACGGAGTCGACAAAATTCCATTCCGAATCCATCTTCACTCAGCTCTAGCTACGACCTGATTTCAAAGGCTTAAATCCACATTTAAGGACTATGTGTCCAAAATCACTCCGAATTTTACCACTCAATACTCCGACAAGTTTCAATATCATAAATAGACATGGGAGAAGTAGTTATTAGGGGATCGGGTCGCTTACTCTCAAAATGATCGACCAGGTCGTTACATTCTCCCCCTCGTAAGAAAATCGTTCGTCCTCGAACGAGTATAAAGACATACCTGAAGCTGTGAAAAGATGAGGGTACTGACTCCGCATATCCTGCTCAGTCTCCCAAGTCACCTCTTCGACCGGATGACCCCTCCACTGAACCTTGAGTGAGGCAATATTCTTCGACCTGAGCCTTTTGACCTTTCTGTCCAATATAGCTACAGGCTCCTCAACATATGATAGATCCTTGTCCAACTGGACTGACTTGAAATCCAAAACATGAGTCGGATCACCGTGATACTTCCAGAGCATGGAAACGTGGAATACCGGATGAACTCCTGCTAGGTTGGGAGGCAAAGCCAACTCATAAGCAACCTCCCCAACCCGCTGCAACACCTCAAAAGGGCCAATGAACCTCAGACTCAGATTACCCTTCTTCCTGAATCTTATGACGACCTTCATAGGCGATACTCCAAGCAAAACCCAATCACCAGCCATAAATGCCAAGTCACGGACCTTCCGGTCCGCATAACTCTTTTGCCTAGAATGAGCTGTGTGAAGTCTCTCCTGAATCACCTTCACCTTGTCCAGGGAATCCTGAACCAAGTCTGTACCCAACAATCGGACCTCGCCTGACTCAAACCATCCCACTGGAGACCTGCACCGTCTACCATACAAAGCCTCATACAGCGCCATCTGAATGCTGGACTGGTAGCTGTTATTATAAGCAAACTCTGTAAGAGGCAAGTATCGATCTCATGAACCTCCAAAATCTATCACACAGGCACATAGCATATCCTTGAGAATCTGAATTGTGCGCTCGGACTGCCCGTCCGTATGAGGGTGAAAATCTATAATCAACACTACCCTGGTGCTTAACTCCTGCTGAACGGATCTCCAGAACCGTGAAGTGAAATGTGTACCTCTATCTGAAATGATAAATACTGGGATACCGTGGAGGCGAAAAATCTCTTTGATATAAATCTCAGCCAACCTCTCAGATGAATATGTAGTCAGCACTGGAATGAAATGGGCTGATTTGGTCAGCCAATCCACAATCGCCCAAATAGCATCATGCTTCCTCAAAGTCCGAGGAAGTCCAACCACAAAGTCCATGGTGATATGCTCCCACTTCCACTCTGGAAGCTCAATCTGCTGAAGTAACCCTCCCGGTCTCTGATGCTCACATTTGACTTGCTGACAGTTGAGAAATTTGGCTACAAACTCCACTATATCCTTCTTCATCCTTCGCCACCAATAGTGCTGTCTCAGATCCTGGTACATCTTCACGGTACTCGGATGGATAGAATATCGCGAACTATGGGCCTCTTCAAGAATCAACTCCCGAAGCCCATTCACATTTGGCACATAGATATGACCCTGCATCCTTATCACGCCATCATCACCTATAGTCACATTCCTGGCATCACCCCACCGGACCCTGTCCTGAAGAACCAGAAGGTGGGGATCATCATACTGGCGCTCTCTGATGCGGTCATAAAGAGAAGACCGAGCAACCACACAAGCTAACACCCGACAAGGCTTAGAAAGATTCAATCTCACGAACTGACTGGCTAAGGACTGAACATATAAGGCTAGAGGCCTCTCAACTGCATGAAGATATGCCAAACTCCCCAAACTCTCCGCCCAGCGACTCAAGGCGTTAGCCACCACATTGGCCTTTCCCGGATGGTATAGTTTAGTGATGTCATAGTCCTTTAGCAACTCCAACCACCTACGCTGGCGCAAATTGAGATCCTTCTACCTGAATATGTGCTGCAAACTCCGGTGGTCCATGAATATCTCACAGGGAACACCATATAAATAATGAAGCCATATCTTCAGGGCGTGAATAATCGCTGCCAACTCGAGATCATGAACTAGATAGTTTTTCTCATGAAACTTCAACTGTCTAGACGTGTAGGCAATCACCCTACCATCCTACATCAACACCGCTCCAAGGCCAATCCTCGAAGCATCATAATAGACTGTATATGACCTAGAACCTGTAGGCAATACCAACACAGGAGCTGTAGCTGTCTTGAGCTTCTGAAAGCTCTCCTCGCACTCCTCAGTCTATATAAAGTGGGCACCCTTCTGGGTCAGTCTGGTCATGGGCGCTGAAATGGATGAAAATCCCTCCACAAAACGGCGATAATACCAGCCAAACCGAGGAAACTGCGAATCTCAGTAGCTGAAGATGGTCTAGGCCAACTCTGCACCGCCTCTACCTTCTTCAGGTCTACCTTGATCCCATCCAAAGATACCACATGGCCTAGGAATGCCATAGAATCAAGCCAAAATTCACACTTAGAAAATTCGGCATACAACTTCTTCTCTCTCAAAGTCTGAAGCACAATCCTCAAGTGCTGCTCATGATCCTCCTGGGAGCGAGAATATACCAGAATGTCATCAATGAACACGATGATGAAAGTATCAAGATAAGTCCGAAATACGCTGTGCATCAGGTGCATGAAGGATGCTGGGGAATTGGTCAGCCTAAATGACATAACAAGGAACTCATAGTGGCCGTATATGGTCCTGAAAGCAGTCTTCGGGATATCTGGCTCCCGAATCTTCAACTGATGATAACCCGAACACAGATCAATCTTGGAGAACACCCTAGCACCCTGTAACTGGTCAGACAGATCATCAATTCGAGGCAATGGGTACCTGTTCTTCACGGTCACTTTATTCAGCTGCCGGTAGTCAATACACATACGCATCGAACCATCCTTGTTCTTCACAAACAACACTGGAGCACCCCAAGGTGATACACTGGGCCTGATGAAACCTTTGTCAAGCAAATCCTGCAACTCAGGAGGAGCCATGTTATAGGGAGGAATGGAAATGGGCTGAGTGCCCGACAACAAGTCAATGCCGAAATCAATGTCTCTATCGGGCGGCATACCCAGAAGATCAGCTGGAAATGCATCAGGATATTCATTGACAACTGGAACTGACTCAACTGTAGGGGTCTCAACACTAACATCTCTCACATAAGCTAAATACGCATCACACCCCTTCTCGACCATCCGCTGAGCCTTAAGAAAAGAAATGAATCTGCGGGGAGTATACTCTAAGGACCCTCTCCAATCTAACCTCGTTAATCCTGGCATAGCCAGCGTCACAGTCTTGGCGTGACAATCAAGAACAGCATAGTAGGGAGACAACCAGTCCATACCCAAAATAACATCGAAATCTACCATGCTGAGTAATATCAAGTAAGCCTTAGTCTTAAAACCACTAATAACAATCAAGCACGAGCGATATACGCGATCCACAACAAGAGAATCTCCCATAGGAGTAGAAACATATACGAGGGAACTCAAAGAATCCCGAGATATCCTCAAATGTGAAGCAAAGTAAGAAGATACATATGAGTACGTAGAACCTGGATCAAATAACGGATGCATCCCTATGATAAATAGGGACAATACCTGTGATGACCGAATCTAAAGCAACGACCTCTCAGTGGGCTGGGAGAGCATAATATCTGGCCTGGCCTCCCCCTCTAGGGCGACCTCAACTTCCCCGACTTCCACCTCGAGCTGTCTAAGAAGGTGGGTAAGCTGCTGGGGCTAGAAGAATAGCTGGAGGACCCAGTGGAAGATGTGGAACCTGATAAGTCTGAGGTGGTGCACCCCTCCTAGCTCTGGGGAAATCTCTGATCATATGACGAGGGTCACCACATCCACAACAACCCCTCGGAGAACGTGGCGGCTGCTACTGACTCTGAACTGGCCTGCTGGCTTGGCCAGTGATAGCACCTCGAGCAGGAGGCATATGAGATACTGGTGGTGCATAATAAGGCTCCTGAGGTCTAGGAGGAGCTGCAATACCACTGGCTGCTGGACGGGCTGAATGAATGGGGCGACTCACAAAACCCCTACCATAGCGTGCAACTTGTGCACGAACTCCCGAAAAATGACCAGTCTCTCGAGACCTCTTGGTCTCTCTCTCCTCCCTGTCCCACGCTAACATACTCTCAATCCTCCGGGAAATACTCACAGCATGCTGGTAAGTGATATTTGTCTCCAGCTCTTTGGCCATGATGGTACGAATACTGGGGTAGAGTCCCTCAATAAAGCGTCGACCCTCTCTCTGACAGTGACAACCAAAGCTGGTGCATGACGAGCCAAACGCTGTAACGGACTGCATACTCTGACACAGTCATGGTACCTTGGCGTAGCTGCTCAAACTCCGCACGCAAGCATCCCTGAGGCTATGAGGGACAAACTCAAGTAAAAACATCTCGGAGAACTGAGCCCAAGTAAGTGAGGCTGCCTCATCCAGACTACTCAGCTCAAAAGCACGCCACCACTGATAAGCTGCTCCCCTCAGCTGGAAATCAGTGAAAGAAACCCCACTTGTATCCACGATACCCATAGTGCGGAGAATGCGATGACACTCCTCAAGAAAACCCATAGTGTCATCTGAAGCTAATCCGCTGAACTCAGGTGGGTGGTACTCTTGTACCTCTCAAGTCGGAGCTGCTCTGCCTCAGGTACAGCTACCCTAGACTCATGCTGAGTCGGAGCTGCTGGGGGCATAGGAATATACTCTGGAACCTGCCCAATATGGACCCTCTGCTCAGGAGTACGAGCTGCGGGAGTCTGTGTCCCTCCCCCGGCCTGGGATGTAGCTGGAGCTATCAGGAGTAGACCCGCCTGAGACAGAGTACTGAAGGCACTCAAGAACTAAGCCACTGTCTCCTGGAGGGCTGGAGTAATAGTAGGGACCTCCTGTGCCCCTCCAACTGTGGCAGCTAGAGGCTCTTCTGCCTCTGCTCTAGCCAGTGCTCGGGCTGCACCGCGTGCTCGTCCTCTGCCCCGGCCCCTGCCTCTGGTGGCTTTTACTGGGGGCTCGGGTGCTTGGTCATCAGTACGTCCGGTATGAGTACGAACCATCTGTAAGCAATAATAGAATAAAGTTTAAGAATTTGATGACAATAACTAACACGATAAGGAATTCCAAAGAATTTGATTGTTCTTAACAGTTACATAGTCTCTCGAAGATAGATACGGACGTCTCCGCACCGATCCACGAGATTCTAATAAACCGTCTTGTGACTTGTGACTCCTATGAACCTAGAATCTCTGGTACCAACTTTTCACGACCCGAATTACCCTCCGAACGGTCTTGTGACGGCACCTAGTCTCTACGACTAGGTAAGACTAAAATTTTACGGAAAATAAGACAATACAATAATAGAAACAATAAAGAAGAAGCAATACTATAAAATTTAGCCGCTCGGCATTTACAGCTTTTACTTTCCCAAAACACGGAACATCACAAAGTCACAAACTCTGAACTACTGTAGCTCTATACAAAGGAATAAGGAAAATGTATCTATATATTTCCTATATCTATACTAGAGTAGGAAGGGGACTCGTGAGATCCTGCGGACAGGGCAGAATTAACTAGCGGTCTCCTAAGCAGCTGCTAAGATAGCCACTGTACGGTGCGCTCGTACCTGGATCTGCACATGGGGAAAACATGCGCAAGAAAGGGCGTGAGTACTCCACATTCGGTACTCAGTAAGTGCCAAGCCTAACCCCTGTCAAGTAGTGACGAGGTCAGGTTGAGGCTCTACTGAGTGTTAAAACAAGTCAGTTATACATTTAAACAATGAAATATAGATAAGCAATGATAAACAGGATTAATGGAAACTAGAAGAATTAATAACAGAAAGAGAGGCCTCGACTTAGCACAACATATATCTCAACAGTAAATATGCAATGCAGTACAAGGGGAAAGCTCCCAGATCTCAGTCCGTAGTTCCAATTTAAATATGCTATGCAGTACAGGGGGAAAACTCCCAGATCTCGGTCCGTAGTCCCAATTTAAATATGCAATGCAGTACAGGGGAAAGCTCCCGGATCTCAATCCGTAGTCCCAATTTAAATATGCAATGCAGTACAGGGGAAAGCTCCCGGATCTCAATCCGTAGTCCCAATTTAAATACGCTATGCAGTACAGGGGGAAAGCTACCAGATCTCGGTCCGTAGTCCCAATTTAAATATGCAATGCAGAAGTATGTCGGATACGACTTAATTAAACAGTTCAGGAAAAACAATAGGCAAGAATAAAGTAAAACTACCTAAGCATGGTGCAACTAGTAGCAAATAATAGGAAATCAAGTAAGGACAGGTCGACATGCTTATTATTAAGCTAACTACTCAGTTAAAATAGGAAACAGTAATATAGGAATGAAAATGAGTGATGCCATGGAAGGAAAAGTGGAATTTAGCAACAATGACCCGCGTACGCATTCGTCACCTCACGTACACGACGTCCACGTAACAAAATCAGTATGAAAATGCCTAAGGGGAAGTACCTAACACAGAGTTAGGCAAGCCACTTACCTTGACTGCGCTAATCAACTCAATACCACGCTCTTGCCACGAGTATCCAACTCCGGGTGGCCCAAATCTAGGCAATTCGATTGAATAGTGTAAATATCATTTCAAGGAAACAAAATAACTAATAAGTTCGAAGCTAATACGTAAAATTAGGAAATTCGCCCGAAAAGTCCCCTTGGACCACGTCTCAGAAACGGATAAAAATTACAAATTCCGAACACCCATGCACTCACGAACTTACTCGAACAAGAATCATCAAAATCCGACGTCTAAATTTCCCTAAATCCTCAGATTTCTACTTGGGGAAGTTTCATCCCAATTTCATGGTTTTTCATCCAATTTCACTGATTATATTGAGGAAATTGATATAGATTAATGGTATACAAGTGAATTAAGTTTAGGAAACGTTACCTATTAATCTCCTCTTCGAAACCCACTGAAAATCGCCAAAACCCGAGCTCTAAATCGTTTTTGGATTTATGAATTTCAAACCCTCGGAATTTTGTATAAACAACCCAGGGATACCGCACCTGTGACTCTTGGACCGCACCTACAGAGAATCCATCACAAGTGCGGAAAGTCACTTAACAGGGTTGGGGCCGCACCTGGGGTCACTTGGCCGCATCTGCGGTCCCGCACCTGCGACCACTGGTATCCCCTGCCTAAATTCCGCATCTGCGAGCCCCAACTCCACACCTACGTGTCCGCACCTGTGGTTCCCTATCCGCAGGTGCGAAACACCAGAACCAGCAATGGTTCAGCTGTGTTCCAAGTTCCAAAATCACCCGTTGAGCCTTCGAAACACCCACGAGACCCCCGGGACCTCAACCAAACTTACCAACCAGTCCTAATACCTCATTCAAACTTAGTCAAGCCTTCAAAACAAATATCATAACATCAAAATTATCAATTATGCATGGATTCAAGACTAAGAACTTATGAAATTTCCAAATTCACATCCGATGCCGAAACACGTCAAAACTCATCCGAATGACCTCAAATTTTGCACACAGGTTATAAATGACATTACATACCTTCTTGTTCTTTCGGAATTCCATTCCGAGTCCGATATCAAAATTTCACCTATCGACCGAAATCACCAAAATTCTAACTTTTACCAATTCAAGCCTAAATCTACAACCGATCTCGAAAACACATTCCGAACATGCTCCTAACCTTGAAATCACTCAACAGAGCTAACCGAGTCGACAGAATTCCATTATGGATCCGTCTTCATACAGATCTAGCTACAACCTGATTTCAAAGGCTAAAATCCACATTTAAGGACTATGTGTCCAAAATTACTCTGAATTTTACCACTCAATACTCCGACAAATTTCAATAACATAAATAGACATGGGAGAAGCAGTTATTAGGGGATCGGGGTGCTAACTCTCAAAATGACCGACCAGGTCGTTACGGCATGAAAGAAATCTTCTATGATCAAATCAGGGTTAAGATCGTTGACTATTTTGGAAAAGCTTTCGCCAGCCATTTGGAAGGCCTTGAAAAGAGATGGATAGAGATCGTTAGGAAGGCATTTAGTGCTATGGTAGTGTGAAGGAAGATCGGACAAAGATGGTTAAGAGGTTTTCTTGATAGTGTTGGGCATAGGTGCACACCCTTGTTTTCTTGTTTTTATGTGAGAGTGATTCTATTTGGCATGTGAGTCATCAGTGCGGTTATAAAGTGTAATGGGGCACAAGATGCCAAGTGTTAGGATTTAGGTATTGGGACCCGTGAGTTGTGAATAGTGTGAGGCTCGGTACCTCGTGAAGTTTATTGACTAAAACCTGATTTGAAAGCGGTCGCTTTGTTGAGTTGTTACTTGTCCCTTCTTTATCTGTGATTATCGGATTTAGGCTGTGTTTCTGTTCATTCTTTTATGTAATTATTATGATATTCCGTTGATAGTGTTGTTTTCCTTCCTTACTGCAATTACCCTATTATTTGTCACTTCGCGTAGTCTTTATGTAGATATCATACTCTGTTGTTCCTATATATACTTTTACTTGTTCATGTTATTTAGTCCAGTAAGTGTCTTGACTGTTACTCGTCACTACTCCACTCAGGTTAGTCTTGATATTTATTGGGTACTGCTGTGGTGTACTCATACTACACTTCTGCACATTTTTGTGCAGGTCCAGGTATTTCGAAGTTAGTAATCATTAGCTAGCTGTGCGGATTGTTGCTGTGGAGACTCAAGGTAAACCTGCTACTGCGTTCACAGGCTTTGGAGTCACCTTCTGATCTGCATTCACACTATTTACTTTATTTCAAACAGTTGTATTTAGAAAATTGTAGCAAAACTCTGTAGAGCTTATAACTTGTACTACCAGTTTTGAGAATTGTAAATTTTATAGAGATTTCCATTTCAAAATTTGTTAGATGTTATTTAATTATTCTTATTATTCAATAAATATTAGGCTTACCTAGTACCTAAGACTAGGTGCCATCACGACACCCAACGGAGAGAAAATTAGATCGTGACACCTAAACAAAAGGATTATGTGAATCATACACGCACGACTTAAATCATTATTGGATTTAAACTCGCAGATCTCTAGGATTGCCAGGTTTTAAATGTTGTAATTAGCACGAATTTGGAGCAAAGCTTAAGATGAATCCCTCCTGTCTGATACAATAAATTATACACAACAATGATACAATTTGACATCTTACTAAGATAAGAACAGGAAAAGGCCTAAAAATTCCACTCAACCAACGGAAATAGCTTATCAATATCATCCATTAAAAGGCCGGCCTGTCCATGCCACTACCGTTATACTTTTGGCCTATTCATGCCACTAACCTTATAGTTTTGGCCTATTTATGCCATTGTTCACTAACAGTTCAATTTTCTAGTTTTTAAATAATAAAAATTAATTTTTCAACCCCACATTTGCCATGTGTATTTATATTACTAGTTCTTCTTTACTTGACCCTACATTTCTTTTAACCCTGATTATGTATAATTAACCATGCCCAACCCGATAAAATCCAACCATCTTTTAACCCAACCCTTAATTCCATGTCACGACTCAAAATTTAACTAGCCGTGATGGAACTTAACCCAACCCGCTAGGTAAGCCAATTAACAAATATCTAATTTAATGAGATTTTTTTAGACAAATAAATGATAAAATAACTGAACCTTAATACATTTCCCAAGGATTGGTAGTACAAACTGTCTCTTTTTTAGAGAAAATTTTCTATCCCGCCTACCTACGAAGATGTGATGACCCAAAAGGTCATCCCGTATATTTCTAGCTAATTCTATGTTCCGAGGTCGTGAAAACCTCCTTCTATCTAACCTCGATATCCGTGCACAGCCCGAGCGTGTAGCCGGGAAGCCTTTATGTGAACAACTGATAAAAATGATAATTTTGTATTAGAAATTTGAATAAAGTTGACTTTGGTCAACATTTTTGGTAAACAGACCCAGAACCGTGATTTGACGGTCTCGGAGGGTCCATAGGAAAATATGGGACTTGGGCGTATGCCCTGAATCGAATTCCGTGGTCCCAAGTCTGAGAAATGAATTTTTAAAGAAAATTATTTTCTAAAAAATATAAAGGTTTTTGAGAACGAAATGTTATGTGAAACCTGTGGTATCGGGCCCGTATCTTGGTTCCGAAGCCCGGTACAGGTTCGATATGATTTATATGTGTTATATGTGAAGTTTGGCATGAAATGGACTTCGTTTGACGTGATTCGGACCTTAAATGCAAAATTGATGTTTTAAGAGGTTTTGAAATATTTCATTGACTTTAGGTTTAATTCGTTGTTTTTGATGTTATTTTGGTGGTTTTATTACACGAATAAGTCTGTAGGATGTTTTTGAGATTGCGTGCATATTTGGTTTTGAGCCCCGAGGGCTCGAGTGAGTTTCGGGTAGGTGTCAGGGTGATTTAGACTTAGAAAATCTGGTGTAATTCTCATTTTCTGGTGTCTGGTGTTTAACACAATGCGATCGCATAGGTATAGCTGCGATCGCATAGCAACATGAGTGGGGGAGAATTTGTTGCTCTATNGGGGGCTGGTAGTGTACTGTGCGACCGCATTAGCTGTTTCGCGATCACATAGGGTGGGGTCAGTGGTCCTGTGCAATCACTATGCATTATCTGCGATCCCGTAGCTTTAAAAAACCCAGTCCTCTATGCGATCGCCTTACTCCCTTCGCGATCGCATAGGTATAATACGCCCAGTCATTTTTAAAGACTAAAAAAAGAATAGTTACGGGATTCTTCACCATTTTTCACAAACCCTTTCTTCTCCACACCTCTTGGATGATTTTTGAAGAACTTCTTCACCATAGCTTCATAGGTAAGTAATCCTAACCTCGTTTTCTTCAATATTTATCAATATCTATTAGATTCTAGGCCTAAAAACATGAAATCAAGGGTAGAAATTGGGATTTTGGGTAGAGTTAGGGATTTTTGATTATTTGGGGATTTGACCTCGTTTCGAGGTCAGATTTCAAAACAAATTATATATTCGGCCTCATGGGTGAATGGGTAATCGGAATTTGTAAAATTTGTCGGGTTCCGAGGTTTGGGCCCGGGGGTAGACTTTTGGGTCGATTTTTATAATTTTGTAAAGATTGAAACTTTATTGTTCGGGATAGTTCCTTATACGTTTTATGTGTATTTTGAAGTAGTTTTAGTTGATTTTGAGCCGTCCGGAGGTATTTTCGTCCGAGAAGTCTATTTTTGAGTACCAAGTGTCGTCATTGAGGTAAGTATCTTGCCTAACCTTGTGTGGGGTAACTACCCCTTAGGATTGAGTCTTCCTTGTTTATTGTAGTCCGTGTATACGAGGTGACGAGTGCGTACTCGGACTTATTTGTTAATAGATTGGCCTTTTAGGATTCGTAGGTTGTTATGTTACCTATGTATGAGATTTAATTGTTACGTTTGAATCCTTGGTTGTTAAATTCATCCTTTTCTGCTTAAATTAGAATTACCTGCTTTTGGATTCCTTTGTTGGCTATTTGATCTTAATTGAATTAATTGAATATCTCATCGGTCTTATTTTCATGTTATACTTGCTTCCTAAAAACTGCCAAATTGACTATACTAGTGTTATCTAGCTTTATCGTTTATCAATCGTGGTTAGAACACCCGTTCGTTGGTGTCAAGTATGACCGTGAGTCTTATGTTGTGCTTTATATGATTGTTCCCTTATGTTCTAATTGGATCTAGTTGATAAACATTTATGTTGTTGGTGTTTTCTTGATGTTTCCTATTATTGGGCCCTTGCTTGAGCTGAGTTTTATTTCGTAAAGTTAATTGTTGAGGCGAGATTGATTATAGCTGTTTCCCTTTCCGGGATGATGTTGTTTCATTGTTGACTCCCTTGCCGGGATGGTATGATTTCTATTGCTGTTAATTATGTTAATGATATTTTTTGCGTTGTTGACTCCCTTGCCGGGATGTTGTGATTTATGGTTCTTATTGTTGATTTGCCTTGTTAAATTGTTGTTTGTATATTTATTGCATGAGGGGACATTCCGTGCCGAGTGTTTATTTATTTATTGCACGAGGGGACATTCCTTTCAGAGTGTTTGTGAGGTTATGCACGAGGGGACATTTCGTGCCGAGTGTTTATTTATTTATTGCACGAGAGGACATTCCGTGCCGAGTGGTTATTTATTTATTGCACAAGGGGACATTCCGTGCCGAGTGTTTATTAATTAATATTTCCGTTGTTCCTGTTATCTATTTACTGCACGAAGGGTGATGCCGTGCACTTGTCTTTTCATTTTATTCCGTTGTTCTATGTTTGGATATTCCTACTGATCTCTTACTGCATTTATTGGCAAGATTTGATATTCCTCCTGTACTGCATGGCAATTTTTTGAGTTACGGACTGAGTTCCGGTGGATAAATCTTGAGGAGATTTTGATCAAGGGATTTTATTGAAAAGTATTATTGAAAAAGCAAATGTTTTGAAATGATTATATTTGAATGACTTTTACATCGAAGGTATATTTGAAAATCACTAGTCTTGCCTAAAATGATATTTGGAAGTCATTTATTGGGAAAGCATCCTTGGGAAGTTTCGTATTTTGAAAGAAAGAATGTTTTACGTAATTATTTCTACTAAGTATACTTATATCTACTTTTGGAGAAAGTATGTTTTCAAAGGAACCTCTTCCATACAAAAATGATTTTATATGCAAAAAGTTGTTCATATGAACTGTTGTTCAAAGATTTCTACTAGTTACGGATTTTAATGGCTAAGGCCTGATGTGAACAAACCTACGTAGGGTCGAGTTATTGGTGTTCTCTATTGTATTGTGTTTCCTTTCGGTTTGGTTTGTTTTGTTGTCCATCTTTCTGTGTATTTTTATGCTGTTTCGTGATTGATTTATGTAATTTCCTTCTGCTTTATATTGTCATGGTTGTAAATTATTCCGTGAAGTCTTAGGTAGATGTAACGTTATTTCTATATTCATGTTATTTATTTTGTGGACCAGTGGTGTCTTGACTAGTCCTTATCTCTACTCCACCGAGGTTAGTCTTGGTACTTACTGGGCACCGCTGGGGTGTGCTCATACTACAGTTCTGCACTTTTTTGTGTGCAGATCTAGGTATATATTTTAATGGCTGTGTGGATGATTGCCGAGGAGACTCAAGGTAACCTGCTGCTGCGTTTGCAGGCGTCAGAGTCACCTTCTTCGTATTTATTATTCCTACACTGTTGTATTTATTTCCAAACAGTTGTACTTAGAAGTTGTAGAAGATTCGTAGAGCTTATGACTTGTACTACCGGTTTTGGGAAAGTTTGTAGATTCTGTTGAGATTCTATATCGAGACTGTTAGTTTTCCTTTATTTATTGTTGTTATTCAGTAACTGCTAGGCTTACCTAATCCCTAAGACTAGGTGCCATCAAGATATCCAACGGAGGGAAATTGGGTCGTGACAAGTTGGTATCAGAGCTCTAGGTTCATAGGTGCTACGAGTCATAAGCGAGTTTAGTAGAGTCTTGCGGATCGGTACGGAGACGTCTGTACTTATCTTCGAGAGGCTACGGAACTATTAGGACAATTTCACTTCCTTCATTCCTATCGTGCGAGTTTATTGATCTTGAAGTTTGAAATTATCATTCCATTCTCTCACTGTTGGTGAGGACACGTCCTGATGGTGTTACCCTGAAGCAAATGTCGCAAGAGTTAGAGACAGAGGCCAACAAGGAGCACGTGCCGTAGTTAAGATGCCTACCAGAGCAGCCGTTTAGGAGTCGCCAGTAGTTCTAGTTGGGGGACAGGTACTGGGGGTGCCTGTTGCTTCCCCGAACTTTAGGAGACCTGAGCGCAGTTTTGAGTATAAGTGGTACATTGACTCATGCAGGGTTGATTCTAGTGCACCAGTTGCTTCACAGATCAGGGGAGGAGTTCAGACTCCCACCGTCTACACTCCAGAGCAGCGAGATCACATTGGTCAGGTACCCGTTGTCATGACAACACAACACCTGGTTTCAGTTCAGCCATGGTCAGGGTAGCAACATCGGAGGAAGAATACCTTGGAATTGAGGGGTACTGGAAGTAACACCCATATATATTTCAGTGGATTGTCGGCAGATAATGCCCAGGGTTTCCTGGAGGAGTGTCACTATATTCTTCGTACTTCGGGTATTGTGGAGACGAGCGGGATTGCTTTTGTCACGTCTCAGGTCCAGAGTAGTGGGTTGATCAGTAGTGACGACATATGAGCTGGGGTCATCTGGCCGATTTAGCTTCACTAGCATGGATTCAATTCTCGGAGATGGTTTGATGGGGGTTGCACCTCAGTTCCTTCGGGATGTACGTCGTGCAGAGTTTGAGCTATTGCGCCAGGGCGCTGTGTCACTATTGGATCATGCCGTTAGATTCAGTGAGTTGGCAAAACATGCACTTCACTTGGTTTCTTCAGTTAGGAGATGAGTCCGTAGAGTCATTTGGGAGATTCAGGCATGATATTTGATTCAGCGGGACTCGAGAGTTAGAGTAGGATGCCTAGTTTCAGCAGGTAGTAGGGATCACTCGCCGGTTAGAGAGCACGTGGGACCAAGAGCAAGAGGACAGACGAGATCAGAGAGAGAGTTCAGGGAGGAAATGAGGCCTCGTAGATCGGAGGAATCTACTGGTCCGTATTATGGGGGCAAGGTATGACACGGTAGAAGTTTTGTGGGTCAACCAGTTTAGTTTTCATTACCAGCTTCACATGGGATTTCAGGTAATCATGGGTCTCAGAGGATTCGTATTGTGTGTTTTTCTACAGCCATATCGGTAGAGAGATTGTTTTCAGTGTGGAGATGTTAGCCACAGGGTGAGATGTTGTTCCAGGATTCAGGTAGGTATGTGGTAGCAGAGTATTCAGGTGATTAGAGGGCGCCTAAGAAGGGGAGACTCGACCCATTGTTGTGTTTCATATAGTAAAATAGAGGCCGTTGTGCCAGATATCATCACCCAAGTATGCTTTGATGTGTTATGGAGGGGCACCAATTGTATTTCATGGTAGTTCTGCTGGTCGGGACGAGTTCCCTTATTTGTTGTTTCATTTATGAGTGAGAGTCATGTTTTGCACTCCATTTTGTGTTTGTTCTTGTTGGGAGATTCTATGAGTAGTAGCCTGTGTCTATCGTTGTTTATTTCATTCTTGATAGTGGTGAAACTGGAAGTGAATCCTTGTTGTTCTTCGTGGTAAGCTTTATGTGATTTTCTTGAGTATTTTGTTTACGAGTTGTGATTTGATACTCCATCGATATGTGAAATCAGCTAGCGTTATGATTTTACCAACTGAGATGAATTAGTGGAGGAATTGCAATTGGTATGATATATTTTCTCTATGTGATTCAGAGTTGAGGGAGAGGTCCTCGTGATATTTGTGATTCGATATGTTTGGACCGGGCTGAGTACCGCGGTGGAAATTTTATCAGGATGGAATCCTTGTGATTTGTTCATATGCTTTGCTTTTTCCTTGTTATATTGATTTTGGTAAGTCAGTATCGATAGAGAGTGATGCCTATGGTCTTGTTTGATAGTCCCTTATATGTTTCTATATTCATATTTAGTCATTCTCATTATGTGCTCCATTAGTTTTAGCTTGCGGGATGGGTGCCTAGTGGTGTTAGTTGTGGCTTGGTGATTCGGGTGTTTAATAAAGAAGTCTTCGTGTTTATTGCATCATTATCAGTATTATGGGGTTTGGAACAGAGTTCTTTCAGATGTGAGGCTAATTGCCAATGTTGAGTTGATTTTGGGCAGCCATTGTGATCAAAAGTGTTATTTGAGCCTATGTGTGATGTGCTATGTTGTGTGGTCGTGCCTTGTGGGTGTAGTCATGAGTCAATGCAGCTGATTGAGGCTAACACCGGATATGGATTTTGAATCGGGTCTTTTGTAAATGAGTAGAGGGTGAGAAGTAGAGATATGAGGCTTATCATTGGTGATGTGAAGGCTATATTGCGGTTGTGATTGTTTCATCGGGCTTATGTGCGTTGGGGTGACGTGGGATCACCCGCGGCTATGCGTTGAAAGTATACCATCAGCTATTAGATGAGTTCAAGGTGAATCTTGGCACGTTCGAGGACGAACATTTGTTTAAGAGGGGGAGGATATGATGACCCAAAAGGTCATCCCATATATTATAGCTCATTCTATGTTCCAAGGTCGTGAAAACCTCCTTTTATCTCACCTCGATGTGAAAAACTGATAAAATTATTAATTTTGTATTAGAAATTTGAATAAAGTTGACTTCGGTCAACGTTTCTGGTAAACATACCCGGACCCGGACCCGTGATTTGACGGTCCGGGAGGGTCCGTAGGAAAATATGGGACTTGGGTGTATGCCCAGAATCGAATTCTGAGGTCCCAGGTCCGAGAAATGAATTTTTAAAGAAAATTGTTTTCTGAAAAATATAAAGGTTTTTGAGAATGAAATGTTATGTGAAACCTATGGTATCGGGCCCGTATCTTGGTTCTGGAGCCCGATATAGGTTCAATATGATTTATATGTGTTATCTGTGAAGTTTGGTAGGAAACGGACTTAGTTTGACGTGATTCGCACCTTAAATGCAAAAATTGATGTTTTAAGAGGTTTTAAAATATTTCATTGATTTTAGGTTTAATTATTTGTTTTTGATGTTATTTTGGTGGTTTTATTACACGAATAAGTCCGTAAGATGTTTTTGAGGTTGCATGCATATTTGGTTTTGATCCCCGAGGGCTCGGGTGAGTTTCGGGTAGGTATCAGGGTGATTTAGACTTAGAAAATCTGGTGTAATTCTCATTTTCTGGTGTCTGGTGTTTAACACTATGTGATCGCATAGGTATAGCTGCAATCACATAGCAGCGTGAGTGGGGGAGAATTTATTGCTCTATGCGATCGCATAGCCATGTCTGCAATCGCATAGGGGTATATGAGAGCTGTGGGGGGGGGGTGGTAGTGTACTGTGGGACCGCATTAGCTGGTTCACGATCGCATAGGGTGGGGTCAGTGGTCCTATGCAGTCACAATGCATTATCCGCAATCGCGTAGCTTTAAAAAACCCATTCCTCTATGCGATCGCCTTACTCCCTTCGCGATCGCATAGGAATAATACGCCCAGTCATTTTTAAAGACTAAAAACAGAATAGTTACGGGATTCTTCACCATTTCTCACAAACCCTTTCTTCTCCACACCTCTTGGGCGATTTTTGAAGAACTTCTTCACCATAGCTTCATAGGTAAGTAATCCTAACCTCGTTTTCTTCAATATTTATCAATATTTATTAGATTCTAGGCCTAAAAACATGAAATCAAGGGTAGAAATTGGGATTTTGGGTAGAGTTAGGAATTTTTGATTATTTGGAGATTTGACATCGTTTCGAGGTCGGATTTCAAAACAAATTGTATATTCAGCCTCGTGGGTGAATGGGTAATCGGAATTTGTAAAATTTGTCGGGTTCCGAGTTTCTAGCTCGGGGGTCGACTTTTGGGTCGATTTTTATAATTAATAAAGATTGAAACTTTATTGTTTGGGATAGTTCCTTATACGTTTTATGTGTATTTTGAAGTAGTTTTAGTTGATTTTGAGCCGTCCGAAGGTCTTTTCGTCCGAGAAGTCTATTTTTGAGTACCGGGTGTCGTCATTGAGGTAAGTATCTTGCCTAACCTTGTGTGGGGGAACTACCCCTTAGGATTGAGTCTTCCTTGTTGATTGTAGTCCGTGTATACGAGGTGACGAGTGCGTACTCAGACTTATTTGTTAAGAGATTGGCCTTTTAGGATTCGTAGGTTCTTATGTTACCTATGTATGAGATGTAATTGGTACGTTTGAATCCTTGGTTGTTAATTTCATCCTTTCCTGCTTAAATTAGAATTACTTGCTTTTGGATTCCTTTGTTGGCTATTTGATCTTAATTGACTTAATTGAATATCTCACCGCTCTTATTTTCATGCTATACTTTCTTCCTAAAAACTGCCAAATTGACTATACTAATGTTATCTAGCTTTATCGTTGTTCAATCGTAGTTAGAACACCCGTTCGTTGGTGTCAAGTATGCCCATGAGTCTTATGTTGTGCTTTATATTATTGTTCCCTTATGTTCTACTTGGATCTAGTTGATAAACATTTATGTTGTTGGTGTTTTCTTGATGTTGCCTATTATTGGGCCCTTGCTTGAGCTGAGTTTTATTTCGTAAAGTTAATTGTTGAGGCGAGATTGATTATAGCTGTTTCCTTTTTCGGGATGATGTTGTTTCATTGTTGACACCCTTGCCGGGATGGTATGATTTCTATTGCTGTTTATTATGTTAATGATATTGTTTGCATTGTTGACTCCCTTGCCGGGATGTTGTGATTTATGGTTCTTATTGTTGATTTCCCTTGTTAAATTGTTGTTTGTATATTTATTGCACGAGGGGACATTCCATGTCGAGTGTTTATTTTTTATTGCACAAGGGGACATTCCGTGCCGAGTGTTTGTGAGGTTATGCATGAGTGGACATTCCGTGCCGAGTGTTTATTTATTTATTGCACGAGGGGACATTCCGTGTCGAGTGTTTGTGAGGTTATGCACGAGGGGACATTCCGTGCCGAGTGTTTATTTATTTATTGCACGAGGGGACATTCCGTGCCGAGTGTTTGTGAGGTTAAGCATGAGGGGACATTCCGTGCCGAGTGTTTATTTATTTAGTGCACGAGGGGACATTCCGTGCCGAATGTTTATTTATTTATTGCATGAGGGGACATTCCGTGCTGAGTGTTTATGCATTATTATTTCCGTTGTTCCTGTTTGCTATTTACTGCACTTGTTTTGGTGAGGATGAGAGTAAAGCACGAAGGGTGATGTCACGACCCAAAATCCTAACTTAGGTCGTGATGGCGCCCAACAACGGTGTCAGGCAAGCCAACACTAAATTTACTAAGGGTTCTTTCTTGTTAGATTAAACATTTCAACATATACTCAATTTTTAAAACATAAAACATGAATCGACAAGGATAATTAGCCAGTTTTTAATCAAAAGCAGTCATGAAGAGGCGTGAGACAATATATATACAAACCCGAAATCCATAATAACTATCATGTGTGCGCCAGGAACTAGTGTCACAAGTCCTACGGGCATACTAACAGAATATACAAAAGATATAATATACAGTCCCACTGTCTGAAGGAAATAGACGTGAAATAAGCAAAAGAAACCCTATGGTGCTACTGGAGATCGCCAGGAGAAAAGTAGCTCACCGTGAAGTCAGGTCCGTCTATAATCAAAGTCAAGCTCCGGTCCGATAACCAGATGCACCAGCCTATGAACCTGTACAATTAAGTACAGAAGCTTAGCATGAGTACAAAAATATATATATACCCAGTGAGTATCCCGCCTAACCTCGAAGAGGTAGTGACGAAAGGTCGACATGACACTCACTAAGGTCCAACAATATAATTTAACAGAATATGATGGAAACGGTAGGAATATAAGGGCAGTGAAGCAACAAATATATATGGCACTGAAATCCAAGGAAGTACTGAGAATGAATAAAACAATTACTACTTCATCTTCCCCCAATTATCTGTCAAATCATTGTCCATAAATTTAGTACAAATAAATCATGCGCATGCAGGTAAGGACAACCGGCCGGAGTCATAAGATAGTCATCTTCGTGCACTACTGAGGGTCGAACAGCCCGAACCATAAGTGCACCTTTCTATAACGTACTCACATATATGCACTGCCGAGGATCGAACGGCCCGAACCAAAAGTGCATCTTTGCCATAAAGTAATCCTCTCTATGCACTGCCGAGGATCGAACGACCCGAACCAAAAGTGCATCTCTCAATCCGACATGGCGTACGACACGTTCCCATAAGAGTGGGGGAAATCAAACTCCGCTCGCGGAATGTAAATTGCGAAGCGGTCACAAGAACACACATTATTCCTTTTTAAATTACATTTCAGTGAACAATTCCTTGCAAGTTTTCTCAAATTCCATGACCTCAGGGAAATAAGCCGCATGCAACATTTAATTTATTAAGAATATAGTTAATATCAAGTAAAACAAAAGGCATGATGTGGGCCTAACTACCCGGACATAATAGTAATAGCCTCTACGTATGGACTCTCGTCACTTTGTACGTACGTAGCCCCCACAATTATCACATATAGCATTTAAATCACCTAGGGGGACAGTTCCCCCTTACAAGGTTAGAAAAGAGATTCACCTCGTGTCGAACCTACTTTCCGGGTCAAGAACGTGCACGAAACTTCAAACTCGACACCCACGGACTTGAAACTAGCCAAATGTTATACAAATATATCAATTTATACTCAAAGTATGAAATTCTCCTACTACTTAGTCAAATTCATCATTCTTGAAGAAATCCTAAAATCCAATCCCGGGCCCGCATGCTCGGATTCCAAAAATTCTCGAAGGAAACACTCACCCATAGCCTAAGAATCATTAATACATGATTTTTACTTGATTTCATAGCTAATTGACGGGTAATTTTCTACATTTTCAAAAGCCCTAGGTTACTACCCCAAATCCTTAGTTTTCACTAATTAGGTAGTTAATTTAGCTTGTAATCCATGCATGAAACTAATATTATAGTAGAATTTACTTACCTTCAATAACTAGGTCGTTTGCCCCTCTTGAATGCTGAAAATCGTCCCAAGGAAGAAGAAGAGGATGAGGAAATGAACTAAATCCCGTTATAAAAACACATTGCCCAGCTGCCCCTTCTATGCGAACGCATCAGGGGTAGTGCGTTCACGATGAACAAATGGCCAGGGCTTATTGAGGCCTTCTATGCGAGCGCAGAGAGGTCTTCGCGAATGTGGAGGCTAGCTTGGCTAGACCTACACGAACGCGGCTGGGGGGTGCGAACGCACTATGTAAGGGCTAAGCTGGTCTGGCCCAATGCCCTACCCTATGAGAACGCGGAGCACCTATGCAAATGCATAGGGAAAATTTTCACCCCCGCCCAGATCCTTATATGCGAATGCGGCAGATAACCTCAAACGCATAGAAGGAAACAAGACACAGAAATTTTGGTGTTTTGCATTTAACTCCGAGGGGTCCGAAACTTACCCGAGCCCCTCGGAACCCCGCCCAAAGGCACTAGCAAGTCTATATTCATGATACGGACTCGCTCAAATCTTCGGAACATGAAAAACAACAACGAACTAAGAATTCGACCCCAGAACCAAATTGAATCAAACTTTGAACTTAAAGTTCTAGAATTCGCTAACAATGCGCCGAACCGACCTTTACTACTCGGAATGACACCAAATTTTGCAGGCAAGTTATAAATGACATAACGGAACTATTTTCGATCTCGAAATTCCGTTCGGACCTCGAACAAACGTTCATCCTCGAACGGGTCTAGAATCATACCTAAAGTGCTGAATAAGTGTGGATATCTGCTCCGCATGTCCTCCTCGGACTCCCAGGTCGCTTCCTCGACTGGTTGGCCCCTCCATTGGACCTTCACTGCATAAACTCTCTTGGATCTCAACTGGCGGTCCTGTCTATCAAGAATAGCAACTGGCTTCTCCTCGTAGCCCAACCTCTCATCAAACTGAATAGTGCTGAAATCAACCACGTGAGAGATGTGGGCGTGGTACCTCCGGAGCATGGATACATGAAAGACCGGATGAATTCTTGATAAACGGGGAGGTAAGGCTAACTCCTAAGCAACCTCCCCAACTCGCCTCAACACCTCGAAGGGACCGATAAACCTCGGGCCTAGCTTTCCCTTCTTCCCAAACCTCATAATACCCTTCATAGGCGAGACTTTTAACAGAACCTTGTCTCCCTCCATAAATGATAGATCATGCGCCCTTTGATCCGCGTAACTCTTCTGTCTGGACTCTGCTGTGCAGAGCCTCTCCTGAATCAACTTCACTTTCTCCAAAGCATCTCTCACCAGGTCGGTGCCATATAACTTAGCCTCACCAGGCTCAAACCACCCACTAGGAGAATGACATCGCCGACCATACAAAGCCTCAAATGGTGCCATCTCAATGCTGGACTGATAAATATTATTGTAAGCAAACTCGACCAAAGGGAAGAACTGGTCCCACTGACCTCCGAAGTCAATCACATATGCCCTGAGCATGTCCTCCAATATCTGAACCGTACGCTCCGAGAGACCATCAGTCTGAGGGTGAAATACTGTGCTGAGATCTATCTAGGTACCCATCTCACTATCCAATGCTCTCAAGAAGTGCGTGGTGAAATAAGAACCTCAATCTGATACAATGGACACCGGCACACCGTGCAACCGGACTATCTCCCGAATGTAGATCTGGGCCAACCTCTCAGAAGTATAAGTAGTAGCTACTGGAATGAAATGCGCCGATTTGGTCAATCTATCCACAATGACCCAAACCGCGTCAACCTTTCACAAAGTCCGAGGCAACCCGACCACTAAGTCCATAGTGATGCGCTCCCATTTCCACTCAGGAATGGGCATCTGCTAAAGTAGGCCTCCTGGCCTCTGGTGCTCATACTTCACCTGCTGGCAATTAAGACACTTAGCCACATACTCCACAATGTCCCTCTTCATCCGCCTCAACCAGTAATGCTGCTTCATATCACGATACATCTTCTTAGCACCTAGATGAACAGAATACCGAGAATTGTGTGCCTCCTCTAGAATCTAATCCCTCAGGCCATCAACATTAGGAACACATAAGCGGCCCTGAAATCTCAGAACTCCATCCTCGCCAGTAGTAACCTCCTTGGACCTACCCTGAACCGGTGTCTCCCGTAGCTCTGCCAAACACGGATCATCATACTGCCGAGCCTTAATCTCCCCCAATAACGAAGACTGAGCAACCACATGTGCGAAAACTTGATGAGGCTCTGAAAGGTCTAATCTCACCAGGCAATTGGCCAAGGACTGAATGTACAAGGCTAGAGGTCTCCCAAGCTACCCATACTCTCCGCCTTCCTGCTCAAAGCATCTACTACCACATTTGCCTTGCCCAAGTAATAAAGAATGATGATATCACAATCCTTCAACAACTCAATCCATCTGTGCTACC
This sequence comes from Nicotiana knightiana, assembly GCA_005239525.1. NCBI lineage: Eukaryota > Viridiplantae > Streptophyta > Magnoliopsida > Solanales > Solanaceae > Nicotiana > Nicotiana knightiana. The sequence continues at coordinate 43,447 of ML385471.1, read as the reverse complement.
TCAAATTAAGATCCCTCTACTTGAACAAGTGATGCAAGCTACAGTGGTCTGTATAAACCTCACAGGACAATCCATACAAGTAGTGCCTCCAAATCTTAAGAGCATGAACAATCGCCGCCAACTCCAGATCGTGCGCATGGTAATTCTTCTCATGAACCTTCAGCTGGTGTGAAGCATAAGAAATAACTCTCCCTTCCTGCATCAACACACACCCAAGCCAACGCGTGAAGCGTCACAATACACTGTATACATCCCCGAACAGGAAGGCAGTACCAGAACTGGCACTGAAGTCAATGCCGCCTTGAGATTCTGAAAACTCGCCTCAGACTCGTCAGACCATCGAAACGGGGCATTCTTCTTAGCCAATCTGGTCAATGGAGCTGCAATAGAAGAGAACCCCTCCACAAATCAGCGATAATATCCTGCTAGGCCCAAAAAACTCCTGATCTCTGTAGCTGAAGTAGGACGCGACCAACTCTGAACTGCCTCGATCTTCTGAGGATCAACCTTGATACCCTCTCCGGATACCACATGCCCCAAGAATGCCACGGAATCCAACCAGAACTCACACTTGGAGAACTTAGCATATAGCTTCTGTTCCCGTAAGGTCTGGAGCACAACCCTCAAATGAAGCTCGTGCTCCCCCAGGCTGCGTGAGTGAATCAAGATGTCATCTATGAAGAAAATGAAAAAGGAATCAATATACGGCCTGAACACCCTATTCATCAAGTCCATGAATGCTGCTGGGGCATTAGTCAAGCCAAAGGACATCACCAGGAACTCATAGTGGCCATATCTCGTACGAAAAGCAGTGTTCGGAACATCTGAAGCCCGAATCTTAAACTGATTATATCCCGATATCAGATCAATCTTAGAAAACACACGAGCACCCTGCATTTGGTCAAACAAATCATTGATGTGCGGAAAAGGATACTTGCTCTTAATGGTAACCTTTTTCAACTGGCGGTAATCAATACACATCTGCATGGACCCATCCTTCTTCTTCACGAATAGAACTGGAGCACCCCACGGTGATACACTCGGTCTGATGAACCCCTTAGCTAACAACTCCTCAAGCTGCTCCTTCAACTCCTTCAATTCCTTCGGAGCCATACGGTACAGAGGAATAGATATAGGCTGGGTGCCTAGAGCTAAATCAATGCAGAAATCAATATCACGGTCCGGGGCATGCCTGGAAGGTCTGAAGGAAATACATCAGCAAACTCTCGAACCACTGGCACTGAATCAATCATCGGAGACTCGGCGGTGGTGTCCTGTACATAAGCAAAATAGGCCAGACAACCCTTCTCGACCATATGCCAAGACTTCATGAATGAAATAACCCGCTGGCTGCACTAACTGAGGAACCTCTCCACTTCAGCCTAGGCGACTCGGGCATGGCTAAAGTAACTGTCTTGGCATGGAAATCTAGCACGACATAATAAAGAGATAGCCAATCCATGCCTAGAATAATCTCAAAATCAACCATGTCGAGCAATAAAAGGTCCCCTCTGGTCTCGAACCCACAGAAGGTGATCACACAAGACCGATAAATCTGGTCTACCACCACAGAATCGCCCACAAGATTTGACACATATATAGGAGAGCCCAAGGACTCGCGAGGAGCATCCATAAAATGAGCAAATAATGCTGAAACATATGAATAGGTGGATCCAGGATCAAATAATACTGAAGCCTCTCTACCACATACTGAGATAATACCTGTGATCACAGCGTCTGAGGCCACTACATCTGATCTGGCCGGAATGGCATAGAATCTGGCTGGAGTACCGTAAGAATGAGCTCCACCAGAGTGAACAAGAGCTGCCTGACCTCCCCCTGACTGGACTCCACCTCTAGGATGACCCCTGCCGACCTGTCCTCTACCTCTAGGTGGTCAGACTGCTTGTGCTGGACCCATCGACTAATAACCCTATTGTACGGCCTTGCCCTGAAACCTGGGACATTGCCTACTCATATGACTTGACTCTCCACACTCGTAACAACTCCCAGGTACCGTAGTATGCTGCACCGAAGAAGAACCCTGAATGGCCGGAGGGCGATGTCCCTCTGGCATAGCACTGAATTAGGGGTCGGAGGATCTCGGATGACTCGGGTAACCACTGGGTGAACTCTAAATGAATGGAGGAAGGTAGGAACGCTCTGGCATGGTGTTGAAATGAGGCCTCGCTGGAACACCTCGGGGAAGTGGTAGAGGTGCTGAATATAAAGGCCTGCTGGGCTGACCACTGCTAAACTGACCTTTTCCCTTAGCTGGGGCACCTCAAAAATCTCCAGAGAATCTAGCCCTCTTGTCCTGCTGCCCCTGCTCCCTGCTCCTCGACTGATACCCCTTGATCATGCGAGCAATCTCTACCACGAGCTGATAAGGAGTACCCATCTCCACCTCTCGGGCCATGGTGGCCCTAATATCTGGATACAACCCAGCCACAAATCTCCGCACCCTCTCTGCATCACTAGGTAGTATCATGAGTGCATGGCGAGACAACTATGAAAACCTGGCCTCATAATCTGTCACTAACATCTGTCCCTGCTCTAGCCGCTCAAACTGATACCGCAGGTCTTTCCTCTCAGAGGGTGGGATATATCTATCTAGAAACATCTTCGTGAACTTCTCCCAAGTGAAAGGAGGAGAATCTGCTAGCCTGCTGAGAATATAGGACTGCCACTACCTACGAGCCCTGCCCTCCAACTGAAAGGTAGTGAAATCCACTCCATGGGACTCTAGCATCCTCATGTTGTGCAGTCTGTCCCTGCACCTATCCACAAAATACTGGGAATCCTCGCCTCGCTCACCCCCAAAGACTGGAGGGCACAATATAGTCCATCTATCCAATAGCTTCTGCAGATCGCCGTCCGCAGCTGGTCTGGGCTTAGGTGCTGCTACAACAGGCTGCACCCCACCTACGGGCAATGTATTCAGGGTATGATGTAATGCTGTTGTCTGGCCTGCAGCCTGGGCAGTAGGGGTCTGGACTCCCCCTCCCACCTGAGAAGTGGTAGGATTTTCTGGAAATAAACCATCCTGGGACATGGTGTCCATAAATTTCATCATACGGCCCATGACTGCCTGGAATCCTGGTGCCGTCATGAAGTCTACTAGAGCAGGATCTGTTGGAGGCATATAATCCTCCCCTCTGTAATAGGGTCCTCTGGTGGCGGAATCAGAATAGCTCTGGGACGCCCTCATCCCCTACCGCAGATCGGTGCCCTCCCTCGGCCTCTGCCACGGCCTCAGACAAAGGGAGTAGCGACCCTTCCCAGGTCTGGAACATCAGATGCATGCGTCTCACCATCTGTGAGATAATAGAAGAATGAATTTAGTAAATCACCGACTGCACGATAGAGTAAGAACAAAGAGAGGTTTCCTAACACCCTATAGCCTCCTGAAGATAAGTACAAATGTCTCCGTACCGATCCGCAAGACTTTACTGGGTTTTCCTGTGACTCGTGAGACCTACGTGAACCTAGTGCTCTGATACCATGTTGTCACGACCCAAAATCCTAACTTAGGTCGTGATGGCGCCCAACACCGGGGTCAGGCGAGCCAAAACACAATTTACTAAGGGTTCTTTCTTGTTAGATTAAACATTTCAACATATACTCCCGTCATGAAGAGGCGTGAGCCAATATATACACAAACCCGAAATCCATAATAACTATCACGTGTGTGCCAGGAACTAGTGTCACAAGTCCTACGGGCATACTAACAGAATATACAAAAGATATAATATACAGTCCCACTGTCTGAAGAAAATAGACGGGAAATAAGCAAAAGAAACCCCATGGTGATGCCGGAGATCGCCAGGAGAAAAGCAGCTCACCGTGAAGTCACGTCCGTCTATAATCAAGTCAAGCTCCGGTCCGACAACTAGATACACCAGCCTCAGAACCTGTACAATTAAGAACAGAAGCGTAGCATGAGTACGTAAATATATATGTACCCAGTGAGTATCCCGCCTAACCTCGAAGAGGTAGTGACGAGAGGTCGACATGACACTCACTAAGGTCCAACAATATAATTGAACAGAATATGATGGAAATGGTACGCATTTAAGGGCAATGAAGAAACAAATATATATAAGGAACATAAATCCAAGGAAGTACTGAGAATGAATAAAACAATTACTACTTCACCTTTCCCCAATTATATGTCAAATCAATGTCCATGAATTTAGTAACAAATAAATCATGCACATGCAGGGTAAGGACAACCGGCCGGAGTCATAAGATAGTCATGTCTGTGCACTGCCGAGGGTCGAACGGGCCGAGCCATATGTGCACCTTTCCATAAAGTACTCACATCTATGCACTGCCGATGATCGAACGGCCCGAACCAAAAGTGCATCTTCGCCATAAAGTAATCCTCTTTATGCACTGCCGAGGTTCGAACAGCCCAAACTAAAAGTGCATGTCTCAATCCGTCGTGGTGTACGGCCCGTTCCCGTAAGATTGGGGGAAATCACATTCCCCTCGCGGAATGTAAATTATGAAGCGGTCACATGCACACACATTATTCCTTTTTAAATTACTTTTTAGTGAACAATTCCTTACAAGTTTTCTCGAATTCCATGACCTTAGGGAAATAAGCCGCATGCAACATTTAATTTATTAAGCATATAGTTCATATCAAGTAAAACACAAGGCGTGATATGGGCCTAACTACTCGGACATAATAGTAATAGCCGCGACGTACGGACTCTCATCACTTTGTACGTACGTAGCCCCCACAATTATTACATATAGCATTTAAATCACCTAGGGGGACAGTTCCACCTTACAAGGTTAGGAAGGAGACTCACCTCGTGTCGAACCTACTTTCCGGGTCAAGAACGCACCTGAAACTCCAAATTCGACACCCACGGACTCGAAACTAGCCAAATTTTATACAAATATATCAATTTATACTCAAAGCATGAAATTCTCCTACTACTTAGTCAAATTCATCATTCTTGAAGAAATCCTAAAATCCAACCCCGGGTCCGCATGTTCGAATTCCAAAAATTGTCGAAGGAAACAGTCACCCATAGCCTAAGGATCATTGATACATGATTTTTACTTGATTTCATAGCTAATTGGCGGGTAATTTTATACATTTTCAAAAGCCCTAGGTTACAACCCCAAATCCTTAGTTTTCACTAATTAGGTAGTTAATTTAGCTTGTAATATATGCATGAAACTAATATTAGAGTAGAATTTACTTACCTTCAATAACTAGGTCGTTTTCCCCTCTTGAATGCTGAAAATCGTCCCAAGGAAGAAGAAGAATATGAGGAAATGAATTAAATCCCGTTATAAAAACACACTGCCCAGCTGCCCCTTCTATGCGAACGCATCAGGGGTAGTGCGTTTGCGATGAACAAATGGCCAGGGCCTGTTGAGGCTTTCTATGTGAACGCGGAGAGGTCTTCGCAAACACGGAGGCTAGCTTGGCTTGATCTATGCAAACACGGAGGGGGGGGGTGTGAACACACTGAGTAAGGGCTAAGCTGGTCTAGCCCAATGCCCAACCCTATGAGAACGCGGAGCACCTATGCAAGCGCATAGGTAAAATTTTCACCCCCGCCCAGATCCTTATATGAAAACGCGGCAGAGCAACCGTGAACACATAGAAGGAAACCAGACACAGAAATTCTAGTGTTTTACATTTAACTCCGAGGGGTCCGAAACTCACCCGAGCCCCTCGGGACTCCGCCCAAAGGCACTAGCAAGTTTGTATTCATGATACAGACTCGCTCAAATTTTCGGAACGTGAAAAGCAACAATGAAACTAAGAATTCGACCCCAAAACCAAATTGAATCAAACTTTGAACTTAAATTTCTAGAATTTGCTAACAATGCCCCGAACTGACCTATACAACTCGGAATGACACCAAATTTTGCAAGCAAGTTATAAATGACATAACAGAACTATTCCCGGTCTCGGAGTTCCGTTCGGACCTAGATAACACAAAAACACATCCCAAACCACAATATTAACTAATGGAAATTCTTATTTCGATATTGGGCACCGAAACGCTCCCGGCTCATCCAAAACCCATTTCGAAAATACGCCCAAGTCCAAAATCATCATAGAAGCTACTGGAATTGTCGAAACTTGATTCCGATGTCATTTGTCATTTTCTCATAATGTTGACCGAAGTCAAACTTGGACTTAAAGGCCAACATTAAGGAACCAAGTGTTCGTATAACACTCTAAACACTTCCGAATCCCGGACCACCCGCCCCCGCAAGTCATAAATCACAATAAGCCGCTATGGGGAGTTTCATTTAGGGAAACGGGGTCAGATAATGCAAAACAACCGGTCGGGTCGTTAAAGGTGATGCCGTGCAGTTGTCTTTGTATTTTATTCCGTTGTTCTAAGTTTGGATATTCTTACTGATCTCTTACTGCATTTATTGGCAATATTTGATATTCCTCCTGTACTGCATAGCAAATTTCTGAGTTACGGACTGAGTTCCGGTGGATAAATCTTGAGGAGATTTTGATAAAGGGATTTTATTGAAAAGTATTATTGAAAAAGCAATGATTTTGAAATGATTATATTTGAATGACTTTTAAATTGAAGGTATATTTGAAAAGCACTAGTCTTGCCTAGAATGATATTTGGAAGACATTTATTGGGAAAACATCCTTGGGAAGTTTCATATTTTGAAATAAACTATGTTTTACGTAATTATCTCTACTAAGTATACTTATATCTACTTTTGGAGAAAGTATGTTTTCAAAGGAAACTCTTCCATACAAAAATGATTTTATATGCAAAAGGTTGTTCATATGAACTGTTGTTCAAAGATTTCTACCAGTTACGGATTTTAATGGCTAAGGCCCGATGTGAACAAACCTACGTAGGGATGAGTTATTTGTGTTCTCTATTGTATTGTGTTTCCTTTCGGTTTAGCTTGTTTTGTTGTCCATATTTCTGTGTATTTTTGTGTTGTTTCGTGATTGATTTCCATAATTTCCTTCCGCTTTATATTTTCATGGTGTTAAATTATTCCGTGAAGTCTTAGGTAGATGTAACGTTATTTCTATATTCATGTTATTTATTTTGTGGACCAGTGGTGTCTTTAATATTCCTTATCTCTACTCCACCGAGGTTAGTCTTGATACTTACTGGGCACCGCTAGGGTGTGCTCATACTACAGTTCTGCACTTTTTTGTGTGCAGATCTAGGTATATATTTTAGTGGCTGTGTGGATGATTGCCGAGGAGACTCAAGGTAACCTGCTGCTGCGTTCGCAGGCGTCAGAGTCACCTTCTTCGTATTTATTATTCCTACACTGTTGTTTTTATTTCCAAACAGTTGGACTTAGAAGTTGTAGAAGATTCGTAGAGCTTATGACTTGTACTACCGATTTTGGGAAAGTTTGTACATTCTGTTGAGATTCTATATCAAGACTGTTAGTTTTCCTTTATTTATTGTTGTTATTCAGTAACTGCTAGGCTTACCTAGTCCCTAAAATTAGGTGCCATCACGATACCTAATGGAGGGAAATTGGGTCGTAACAGAAGAATTTCAAGTCTATCGCACCTCACTAGAAGTCAGTTTTCCCACGTCCGGTAGACTTTCTTTCTACAACCTTGACTTTAACTAATAGAATAGTGAAAGGTTATTAGAATAGGCTGAGAAAAGTTCTAAGAGAGAACCTTACGATATTACTTAAGTAAAGGTGCATAGCAGTTGTTCTTTCAAGCTCAAAATAGGCCGTCTAGTGCTATATCTCGTTCGTCACTTGGTCGCCTGGTATCTTGAAACCTCTTTGCTTGCGGTGGAAGGAGTGGAAAGAGAGCTTTGCTGTCGGTAACAGCTCCTTCGGAAGGAATCGATCGTCAACGTCCTTGGTTCCCTCCACCCGCCACCTTCGGTCAACTCACGAGCTTCTAAGATTTAGATTTTTACAAAATGAATTGAAATAAACACAACATCAATTTCAAATAAATACAAATCATTATAAAAATCACTGTTCAGTTTGAAAGCGAATCAGTGATTTTTACAAATCAAACTGAACAGTGGTTTTTACATTGATTTATATTTATTTGAAACCGATGTTGTGTTTATTTTCAATTCATTTTGTAAAAATTTAAATCTTAGAAGCTCATGATTTGTACTACCAGTCCTTGGAAAATGTATTAAGGTTCAGTTATTTTATCATTTATTTGTTAAAAAGAATCTCATTAAATTTGATAGTTCTTAATCAGCTTACCTAGCGGGTTGAGTTAGGTGCCATCACGACTAGTTGGATTTTGAGTCGTGACAAGGAATTAGGGGTTGGGTTAAAAGATGGTTGGATTTTATCGGGTTGGCATGGTTAATTATACATAATCAGGGTTAAAATAAATAGAGGGTCAAGTAAAGAAGAAGCCAGTAATATAAAGACACGTGGCAAATGTGGGGTTGGAAAATTAATTTTTATTATTTAAAAACCAAAAAATTAAACTGTTAGTGAACAATGACATAAATAGGCTAAAATTATAAGGTTAGTGGCATGAATAGGCCAAAAATATAACGGTATGGCATTGACAGGTCGACCTTTTAACGGATGGCATATATAAGCCATTTCCGTTAGTTGAATGGTATTTTTAGGCCTTTTCCGAAATAAGAATTAAACACTACTAGAAATCCGGTAAAAAGCGAACAAAAATTTGCGACCAAAGTTGGTCGGTAAAAAAAAGCGACCAAATTTGGTCGCTAATATGGAGAAAATTATTAAATAATTTATCGATCAAAGTTTGTCGCTTTTTGGTCGATAAAGTGGTCAACATGTTGACCTGGCTGGTCATACTTGCTTGGTCAAATAAATATGGTCGAACGGCCCGAACCAAAAGTGCATCTTCGCCATAAAGTAATCCTCTCTATGAAAGTAGAAGATAGATGGATGTAATTCATTAACTCTGTTATAATACAAATAATGAATACAGTAGCATATACTATAGCATGCTATATATGTAGTTAAGGTAGCATGAAGTGTGTGTTATATATATACACACACTAACATATACTAAAACAAGTTATATATACGTTATAGTATTACAGTGAAGTGTCTGTGTGTGTGTCTATATATATATATATATATATAAGAACATTAAGCGCTAGGAACAAATGGTCGGGGTTATTTTAGGGATTGATACATTTGTAAATTGATTCATCGACTTATAACCTACTCAAATTGTGATGACCCAAAAGGTCATCCCGTATATTTATAGCTAATACTATGTTCCGAGGTCATGAAAACCTCCTTTTATCTCACCTCGATATGCGTGCTCAGCCCGGGCGTGTAGCCGGGAAGCCATTAAATGGAAAATTGATTATATGATGAATTTACATTAATTATTTGAGTAAAGTTGACTTTGGTCAACATTTTTGGTAAATGGACCTGGACCCATAATTTGACAGCCCCGGAGGGTCCGTAGGAAAATCTGGGACTTGGGCGTATGTCTGGAATCGAATTCCGAGGTCCCAAGTCTGAGAAATGAATTTTTTTTAAAAAAAATTGTTTTCTGAAAAATATAAAGGCCTTTGAAAATGAAATTTTATGTGAAACATTTGTTATCGGGCCCGTATTAAGGTTCCGGAGTCCGGAACAGGTTCAATATGATTATTATGTATTATCTGTGAAATTTGGTAAGAAACGGACTTGGTTTGACGTGTTTCGGATCAAAAATGGAAAATTTCGAAGTTTTTGAAGTTTAAAGGAATTTCATTGATTTTGAGGCTTAATTCAATGTTTATGATGTTATTTTGGTGTTTTGATTACTTGAATAAGTCCGTAGGATGTTTATGAGGTTGTGTGTGTATTTGTCTTTGAGCCCTGAGGGTTCGGGTGAGTTCCGGGTAGGTGTCGGAGTGCAAAAGTGGTGAAAAATCTGGTGTTTAATGCATTTTCTGGTGTCCAGGTATTTTACCCTATGCGAACGCACTCAAGGGACTGCGAACACACTCAAGGGACTGCGAACGCACAGGGTTATAGAGGTCTGGGTAGAAAATACTCTGTGCGAACGCACGATGTCAAGTGCGAAAGCGGAGGGCTGTGTAGGACCTACTGTGCGAACGCAAGGGTTGGGGTGCGAACGCACAGGGGTAGAGGGGACCTNGGGGGGGGGGGGGGGGTTGTGTAGTAATTACCCTGTGCAAACGTGGAACTTAGAACGCAAACGCATAGGCCACACCTGTTAACCCTGTGCGAACGCGGAGCTTTTGCCGCGAACGCACTGTGTATTTTCACCCAATGATTTTAAGTGTCAAAAACAACATTCAATACGGGATTTTTACCATTTTTCACAACCCTCCTTCTCCCCCACACCCATAGGCGATTTTGAAGAGTTTTTTCCTCCATAGCTTCATAGGTAAGTAATCTTAACTTCATTTTCTTCCATTTTCATCAACAATTATTAGATTCTAGGCCTAAAATCATGAAATCAAAGGTAAAAATTGGAATTTTGGGTAGAGTTAGGGATTTTTGAATATTTGGGAATTTGACCTCGTTTTGAGGTCGGATTTAAAAAAAAATTGTATATTCGGGCTCATGGGGCAATGGGTGATCGGATTTTAGTCCGAACCTCGTGTTTTGACCAAGCGGGCCCGGGGACGATTTTTGGGTTTTTGGGAATAATGATGGGAAATCTATAATTAGGCATTGAAATTGAATTGTTGAGCAATTATTGATGTTATTGAGTCGATTATGTCTAGTTACGATTGATTTGGAGTCGAGTTCGTAAGGAAAGCGGTGCTAGGGGCTTGATTTGGATTCTTGGAGTCAAGGTAAGTATCTTGCCTAAACTTGTGGGGGGGAACTACTCCTTAGGATTGAGTCTTCCTTGTTGATTGTAGTCCGAGTATGAGAGTTGACGAATGTGTACTCGGACTTATTTGAAATTAGACTGGCCTTTTAGGATTCGTGGGTTCTTATATTATCTGTGTATGATTTGTAATTGTTATATTTTAATCCTTGGTCGTTAATTTCATCCCTTCCTGTTTAAATTAGAATTATTTGTTTTTGGATTCCTTCGTTGGTTATTTGACCTTACCTGACTTAACTGAATATTCTACTTCTCTCATCATCATGCTATATTTTCTTCCTAGCTTGCCTAATTGACTCTAATTAGTGTCATCTAGCCTTATAGTTGACTAGCCGTAGTTGGAACATCTATTCATTGGGGTCAAGCATGCCCGTGAGTCTTACATTGTGATTTATATGACTATTCCCTTAAGTGCTACTTAGGTCTAATTGTTAGACATTTATGTTATTGGTATTTCCTTGATGTTCCCTATTACTGGGTCCTTGTTGAAGTTATGTTTATTCCGTGAAGTTAATTGTTTAGGTGAGATTGTGTCACGACCCAAAATCCTACCTTAAGTCGTGATGGCGCCCAACAGCAGGGTCAGGCCAGCCAACACTCAATTTACTAAAGGTTCTTTATTATTTGATTAAACATCTCAACATATACTCAGTTTTTAAAACATAAAACATGAATCGACAAGGATAATTAGCCAGTTTTTAATTAAAAGCAGTCATGAAGAGGCGTGAGCCAATATATATACAAACTCGAAATCCATAATAACTATCACGTGTGTGCCAGCAACTAGTGTCACAAGTCCTACAGGCATCCTAATAGAATATACACAAGATATAATATACAGTCCCACTGTCTGAAGGAAATAGACGAGAAATAAGAAAAATAAACCCCATGGTGCTGTCGGAGATCGCCAGGAGAAAAGAAGCTCACCGTGAAGTCAGGTCCGTCTATAATCAAAGTCAAGCTACGATCCGACAACCAGATGCACCAGCCTCAGAACCTGTACAATTAAGTATAGAAGCGTAGCATGAGTACTTAAATATATATGTACCCAATGAGTATCCCGCCTAACCTCGAAGAGGTAGCGACGAGAGGTCCACATGACACTCACTAAGGTCCAACAATATAATTTAACAGAATATGATGGAAACGGTAGGCATGTAAGGGCAGTGAAGCAACAAATATATATAAGGCACTAAAATCCAAGGAAGTACTGAGAATGAATAAAACAATTACTACTTCACCTTACCCCAATTATCTGTCAAATCAATGTCCATGAATTTAGTAACAAATAAATCATGCGCATGCAGGGTAAGGACAACCGGCCGTAGTCATAAGATAGTCATGTCCGTGCACTGCCGAGGGTCGAACGGCCCGAACCATAAGTGCACCTTTCCATAAAGTACTCACATCTATGCACTGCCGAGGATCGAACGGCCCGAACCAAAAGTGCATCTTTGCCATAAAGTAATCCTCTCTATGCACTGCCGAGGATCGAACGGCCCAAACCAAAAGTGCATCTCTCAATCCGCCGTGGCGTACGACCCATTCCCATAAGTGTGGGGGAAATCACACTCCCCTCGTGGATGTAAATTGCGAAGCAGTCACATGCACACACATTATTCCTTTTTAAATTACTTTTCAGTGAACAATTCCTTACAAGTTTTCTCAAATTCCATGACCTCAGGGAAACAAGCCGCATGTAACATTTAATTTATTAAGAATATAGTTCATATCAAGTAAAACACAAGGCATGATGTGGGCCTAACTACTCGGACATAATAGTAATAGCCGCTACGTACGGACTCTCATCACTTTGTACGTACGTAGCCCCCACAATTATTACATATGGAATTTAAATCACCTAGGGGGACAGTTCCCCCTTACAAGGTTAGAAAGGAGACTCACCTCGTGTCGAATCTACTTCCCAGACCAAAAACGCGCCCGAAACTTTGAGCTCTACACCCGAGGACTCGAAACTAGCCAAATGTTATACAAATACATCAATTTATGCTCAAAGTATGGAAGTTCTCCTACTTATTTAGTAAATTCATCATTCTTGAAGAAATCCCAAAATTCACCCCAGGCCCGCACGCTCGGATTCCAAAAATTCATGAAGGAACCACTCACCCATAACCTAAGGATCGTTAATACATGATTTTTACTTGATTTCATAGCTAATTGACGGGTAATTCTCTAAATTCCTGAAATCCCTAGATTACTACCCAATTCTTGATTTTTACTAGTTAAGAAGGTTAACTTAACTAAGAATTCATGAATTAAACCAACTTTGGGATGGAATTTACTTACCTCACAGTGGTTGGGTCGTGGAGCCCCTTTCCCAAGCTCTCAAAGTGTTCTAATGGAGGAAGGAATGAAGAAAATAATGAAGAATCCCATATTTAAGAAACACACTGCCTGACAGTGGTTCCGTACCTGCGGCTCAAGGATCGCACCTGCGAGCAAAGGCTCACACCTGCGGAAATGGACGAGGAAGCCTGGGTCCGCACCTGCGGAGAGGAGACCGCACCTGCGGAACTTTGTCCGCTCCTACGAGAAATGGGCTGCCGGCTGGGATCGCACCTGCGAGGCTGCAGTCCAGCACCTGCGATTGGGCAGCCGCACCTACGGTCACACCAGAACAGGTGCACCAATAGCTATTTCAGCGTGTTTTTGGCCTCGTGTGGTGTCCGGGAGGGATCTGGGCCCACTCGAGCCCCCGTCCAAATATACCAACAAGTCCCAAATCATAATGTAGACTCGCTCGAGCCTTCGGAACACCCAAAACAACGCTAAAACTCAAAATCACACCTCAAAACCCCTGGAACCAAACTTAGGAACTTTAAGTTTTCTTGACTTCGCTAACAACGCTCCGAACCGACCTATACTACTCGGAATGACACCAAATTTTGCAGTCAAGTCATAAATGACATAACATAACTATTCTCGATCTCGGAATTCCATCCGGGCCTCGATAACTCAAAAACGCGTCCCAAACCACAATAGGAACCTAAGGAACTCTTATTTCAATATTGGGCGCCGAAACACTCCCCGGTCATCCAAAAACCCATTCCGAACATACGCCCAAGTCTGAAATCATCATACAAAGCTACCGGAACCGTCAAAACTCAATTCCAAGGTCATTTACTAAAAATGTTGATCGAAGTCAAACTTGGCCTTAAAGGCCAACCTTAAGGAACTAAGTGTTCCTATAGCACTCTAAACACTTTCGAATCCCGAACCACCAGTCCCCGAAAGTCATAAGTCATAATAAGCCGCTATGGGAAGTTTCATTTTGGGGAACATGGTCCATTAACGCAAAACGACCAGTCGTGTCGTTATATTCTTCACCTCTTAAACAAACGTTTGTCCTCGAACGGGTCTAGAATCATACCTGAAGTGCTGAATAAGTGCGGATATCTGCTCTGCATGTCCTACTCGGACTCCCAGGTTGCTTCATCGACTGGTTGGCCCCTCCACTGGACCTTCACTGTAGAAACTCTCATGGATCTCAACTGGCGATCCTGTCTATCTATAATAGCAACTGGCTCCTCCTCGTAACCCAACCTCTCATCCAACTGAATAGTGCTGAAATCAACCACATGAGAGAGGTCGGCGTGGTACCTCCGGAGCATGGATACATGAAATACCAGATGAACTCCTGATAAACTGGGAGGTAAGGCTAGCTCATAAGCAACCTCCCTAACTCGCCTCAACACCTCGAAGGGACCTATAAACCTCGGGCTCAGCTTTCCCTTCTTCCCAAACCTCATGATCCCCTTCATCGGCAAGATCTTTAACAGAACCTTGTCTCATTCCATAAATGATACATTACGCGCCCTCTGATCCGCGTAACTCTTCTATCTGGATTGTGCTGTGCGGAGCCTCTCCTGAATCAACTTCACCCTCTCCAAAGCATCCTTCACCAGGTCGGTACCATATAACTTAGCCTCACCAGGCTCAAACCACCCGATAGGGGAACAACATCGCCGGGCATACAAAGCCTTAAATGGGGCCATCTCTATGTTGGGCTGGTAAATATTATTGTAAGCAAACTCAGCCAAAGGCAAGAACTGGTCCAACTGACCCCGAAGTCAATCACGCATGCCCTGAGCATGTCATCGAATACCTGAAATGTACGCTCCAACTGACCATCAGTCTGAGGGTGAAATGCTGTGCTGCGATCTATTTGGGTGCCCATCTCACTATGCAATGCTCGCCGATTTGGTCAATCTATCCACGATAACCCAAACCGCGTCAACCATCCACAAAGTCCAAGGCAACCCAACCACGAAGTCCATAGTGATGCGCTCCCATTTCCACTCAGGAATGGGCATCTGCCGAAGTAGGCCTTCTGGCCTCTGGTGCTCATATTTCACCTACTGGAAATTAAGACACCTAGTCACATACTCCACGATGTAACTCTTCATCCGCCTCCACCAGTAATGCTGCTTCAAATCACGATACATCTTCGTAGCACCAGGATGAACAGAATACCGAGAACTGTGTGCCTCCTCTAGAATCCTCTCCCTCAGGCCATCAATATTAGGAACACATAACTAGCCCTATAAGTCCCAGAACACCATCCTCGCCAATAGTAACCTCCTTGGCCCTACCCTGAACCACTGTCTCCCGAAGCTCTGCTAAGCACGAATCATAGAATTGTCGGGCCTTAATCTCCCCCAATAACGAAGACTGAGCAACCACATGTGCTAAAACTCGATGAGGCTCTAAAAGGTCTAATCTCACCAGGCGATTGGCCAAGGATTGAATGTACAAGGCTAGAGGTCTCTCCTCTGCTGCAATATAAGCCAAGCTACCCATACTCTCCGCTTCCTGCTCAAAGTATCTGCTACCACGTTTGCCTTGCCCGGGTGATAAAGAATGGTGATATCATAATCCTTCAACAACTCAAGCCATCTGTGCTGCCTCAAATTAAGATCCCTCTGCTTGAACAAGTGCTGCAAGCTACGTTTGTATGTATAAACCTCAAAGGACACTCCATACAAGTAGTGCCTCCAAATCTTAAAAGCATGAACAATCGCCGCCAATTCCAGATCGTGCACAGGGTAATTCTTCTAATGAAACTTCAGATGGCGTGAAGCATAAGAAATAACTCTCCCTTACTGCATCAACACACACCCCAAGCCAACGCGCGAAATGTCGCAATATACTGTATACATCCCAGAACCGGAAGGCAATACTAGAACTGGTGCTGAGGTCAATGCTGTCTTGAGCTTCTTAAAGCTCGCCTCACACTCGTCAGACCATCGGAACGGGGCATTCTTCTGAGTCAGTCTACTCAATGGAGCTGCAATAGAAGAGAACCCATCAACAAATCAGCGATAATAGCCTGCTAGGCCCAAAAAGCTCCTGATCTCTGTAGCTGAAGTAGGACGCGACCACTCTGAACTGCCTCGATCTTCTGAGGATCAACCTTGATACCCTCTCCGGATACCACATGCCCCAGGAATGCAATGGAATGCAACCAGAACTCGCACTTGGATAACTTAGCATATAGCTTCTATTCTCGCAAGGTCTGGAGCACAACCCTCAAATGACGCTCGTGCTCACCCAGGAAACGTGAGTAAATCAAGATGTCATCTATGAAGACAATGACAAAGGAATCAATATACGGCCTGAACACCCTATTCATCAAGTCCATGAATGCTGCTGAGGCATTAGTCAAGCCAAAGGACATCACCAAGAACTCATAGTGGCTATATCTCGTACAAAAAGCAGTCTTCGGAACATCTAAAGCCCGAATCTTCAACTGATGATATTCCGATCTCAGATAAATATTAGAAAACACACGAGCACCTTGCAACTGGTCAAAAAAATCATCGATGCACGGAAAAGGATGCATGTTCTTAATGGTAACCTTGTTCAACTGGCGGTAATCAATACACATCCGCATGGACCCATCCTTCTTCTTCACGAATAGAACCGAAGCACCGCACATCGATACACTCGGTCTGATGAACCCCTTAGCTAACAACTCCTCAAGCTGCTCCTTCAAATCCTTCAACTCTTTCGGAGCCATACGGTACAGAGGAATAGATATAGGCTGGGTTCCTGGAGCTAAATCAACGCAGAAATCAATATCACGGTCCGGAGGCATGCCTGAAAGGTCTGAAGGAAATATATCAGCAAACTCTCAAACCACTGGAACTGAATCAATCATCGGAGACTCCGCGGTGGTGTCCCGCACTTAAGAAAAATAGGCCAGACAACCCTTCTCGACCATACGCTGAACCTTCATGAATGAAATAACCCGGATGGCTGCACTAACTAAGGAACCTCTCCACTCTAGCCTAGGCGACTCAGTTATGACTAAAGTAACTGTCTTGGCATGGCAATCTAGCATGGCATGCTAAGGGATAGCGAATCCATGCCTCGAATAATATCAAAATCAACCATGTCAAGCAATAAAAGGTCTGCTCTGGTCTCAAACCCACAGAAGGTGATCACACAATACCGATAAATCCGGTCTACCACCACAGAATCGCCCACAGGAGTGGACACATATATAGGAGAACCCAAGGACTCGCGAGGAGCATCCAGAAAATGAGAAAATAATGCTGAAACATATGAATAGGTGGATCTTGGATCAAATAATACTGAAGCTTCTCTACCACATACTGAGATAATACCTGTGATCACGGCGTCTGAGGCCACTGCATATGATCTGGCCGGAATGGCATAGAATCTAGCTGGAGTACTGGAAGACTGAGCTCCACCAGAGTGAACAGGAGCTTCCTGACCTCCCCCTGACTGGCCTCTACCTCTAGGACGACACATGCCGACCTGTCCTCCACCTCTATGTGGCTAGACTGCTAGTGCCAGACCCATCAGCTGATAACCCTTCTGTACGGCCTTGCCCCGAAACCTAGGACATTTCCTTCTCATATGACCTGGCTCTCCACACTCGTAACAACTCCCAGGTACCATAGTCTGCTGCCCCGAAGAAGAACCCTGAATGGCCCGAGGGCGATGAGAGCCCTCCGGCATAGCACTGAAGTAGGGGTCGGAGGATCCCGGATGACTTGGATAACCACTGAGTGAACTATGAATGGATGGAGGATGGTAGGAACGCTCTGGCATGGCGCTGAAATGAGGCCTCGCTGGAACACCTCGGGGAGGTGGTGGAGGTGATGAATATAAAGGCCTGCTGAGGTGACCACTGCTAAACGGACCTCTGCCCCTAGCTGGGGTACATCTGGAATATCTAGAGAATCTATCTCTCTTGTCCTGCTGCCCTTGATCCCTGCTCCTCGACCGATACCCCTCAATCTTCCGAGAAATCTCTACCACGAGCTGATAAGGAGTACCCATCTCCACCTCTCGGGCCATGGTCGCCCTAATACCTGGATGCAACCCAGCCAAAAATCTCTGTACCCTCTCTGTCAGTAGGTAGTATCATGAGTGCATGGCGAGACAACTCTGAAAACCTGGCCTCATAATCTATCACTGACATTTGTCCCTACTCTAGCCGCTCAAACTGATACAACAGCTCTTCCCTCTTAGAGTGTGGGATATATCTATCTAGAAACATCTGCATGAACTTCTCCCAAGTGAAAGGAGGAGAATCTACTGGCCTGCTGAGAATATAGGAGTGCCATGACCTTCGAGCTCTGCCCTCCAACTAGAAGGTAGTGAAATCCACTCCATGGGACTCTAGTATCCTCATGTTGTGCAGTCTGTCCCTGCACCTATCCAAAAAATCTTGGGCATCCTCGCCTCGCTCACCCCCAAAGTTCGGAGGGTACAATCGAGTCCATCTATCCAATAACTTCTGCGGATCGCCGTCCGCAGCTGGTCTGGGCTCAGGTGCTGCTGCAACAGGCTGGACCCCATCCACGTGCAGTGTACCCGGGGTATGATGTAATGCTGCTGTCTGGCCTGCAGCCTGGGCAGTGGGGATCTGGACTCCCCCTCCCGCCTGAGAAGTGGCAGGATCTGCTGGAAATAAACTAGCCTGGGACGTGGTGTCCATAATTCTCATCATACGACCCATGACTTCTTGGAAGCCTGGCACCATCATGAAGTCTACTGGAGCAGGATCTGCTGAAGGCACCTCGTCCTGATCCTCAATGATAGGGTCCCCTAGTGGTGGAACCGGAATAGCTCTGGGGCGCCCTCGTCCCCTACCTCCGGCCGGTGCCCTCCCCCGACCTCTTCTACGGCCTCGGACAACGGGGGTAGCGGCCCTTCCTGGGTCTGGAACATCAGATGCACACGTCCTCACCATCTGTGGGAGAATAGATGAATGAGTTTAGTAAATCATCGACTGCACGATAGAGTAAGAACAAAGAGAGGTTTCCTAACACACTATAGCTTCCTAAAGATAAGTACAGATGTCTCCGTACCATTCTGCAAGACTCTACTGGGTTTGCCCGTGACTTGTGAGACCTACGTGAACCTAGTGCTCTGATAACATGTTGTCACGACCCACAATCCTATCTTAGGTCGCGATGGCGCCCAACAACGGGGTTTGGCAAGCCAATACTCAATTTACTAAGGGTTATTTATTATTAGATTAAACATCTCAACATATACTCAGTTTTTAAAACTTAAAGCATGAATCGACAAGGATAATTAGCCAGTTTTTAATTAAAAGCAGTCATGAAAAGGAGTGAGTCAATAAATGTACAAACCCGAAATCCATAATAACTATCACATGTGTGCCAGGAACTACTGTCACAAGTCCTACGGGCATACTAACAGAATATACAAAAGATATAATATACAGTCCCACTGTCTGAAGGAAATAAACGGGAAATAAGCAAAAGAAACTCCATGGTGCTGCCGGAGATCGCCAGGAGAAAAATAGCTCACCGTGAAGTCAGGTCCGTCTATAATCAAAGTCAAGCTCCGATCCGATAACCAGATGCACCAGCGTCAGAACCTGTACAATTAAGTACAGAAGTGTAGCATGAGTACATAAATATATATGTACCCAATGAGTATCCCGCCTAACCTCGAATAGGTAGCGACGAGAGGTCCACATGACACTCACTAAGGTCTAACAATATAATTTAACAGAATATGATTGAAATGGTAGACATGTAAGGGCAGTGAAGCAACAAATATATATAAGGCACTGAAATCCAAGGAAGTACTGAGAATAAATAAAACAATTACTACTTCACCTTCCCCCAATTATCTGTCAAATCAATGCCCATGAGTTTAGTAACAAATAAATCATGCGCATGCAGGGTAAGGACAACCGGTCGGAGTCATAAGATATTCTTGTCCTTGCACTGCCGAGGGTCGAACGGCCCGAACCATAAGTGCACCTTTCCATAAAGTACTCACATCTATGCACTGCCGAGGATCGAATAGCCGGAATGAAAAGTGCATCTTTGCCATAAAGTAATCCTCTCTATGCACTGCCGAGGATCGAACAACCTGAACAAAATGTGCATCTCTCAATCTGCCATGGCATATGGCCCGTTCCTATAAGAGTGGGGGAAATCACACTCTGCTCGAGGAATGTAAATTGCGAAGCGGTCACATGCACACACATTATTCCTTTTTAAATTACTTTTCAGTGAACAATTCCTTACAAGTTTTCTCAAATTCCATGACCTCAGGGAAACAAGCCGCATGTAACATTTAATTTATTAAGCATATAGTTCATATCAAGTAAACCACAAGGCATTATGGGGGCCTAACTACCCGGACATAATAGTAATAGCCGCTATGTACGGACTCTCGTCACTTTTATGTATGTACACCCCACAATTATCACATATAGAATTTAAATCACCTAGAGGGATAGTTCCCCCCTTACAAGGTTACAAAGGAGACACACCTCGTGTCGAATCTACTTCCCGGACCAAGAACGTTCCTGAAACTCTGAGCTCTACACCCGAGGACTCGAAACTAGCCAAATGTTATACAAATACATTAATTTACGCTCAAAGTATGGAAATTCTCCTACTTATTTAGTAAATTCATCATTCTTGAAGAAATCCCAAAATTCACCCCGGGCCCGCACGCTCGGATTCAGAAAATTCACGAAAGAACCACTCACCCATAACCTAAGGATCGTTAATACTTGATTTTTACTTGATTTCATAGCTAATTGACGGGTAATTATCCATATTCCCGAAAGCCCTAGGTAACTACCCAATTCGTAATTTTTACTAATTAAGAAGGTTAACTTAACTAAGAATTCATGAATTAAACCAACTTTGGGATGGAATTTACTTAACTCACAGTGGTTGGGTCGTGGAGTCCCTTTCCCAAGCTCTCAGAGTGTTTTAATGGAGGAAGGAATGAAGAAAACAATGAAGAATCCCGTATTTAAGAAACACACTGCCTGACAGTGGTTCCGCACCTGTGACCCAAGGACCGCACCTGCGATCTCGGACCTGCGAGCAAAGGCTCGCACCTGCAGAAATGGACGAGGAAGCCTGAGCCCGCACCTACGGAGAGGGGACCGCACCTGCGTCTCCGCTCCTCGGAAATTTTTCCGTACCTACAAGAAATTGGCTGCCCGCTGGGGTCGCACTTGCGAGGCTGGGACCGCAGGAGCGGTCCCCCACCTGCGATCACACCAGAACAGGTGCAGCAGTAGCTATTTCAGCTGGTTTTTAGCCTCGTGTGGTGTCTGGGAGGCACCTGGTCCAACCCGAGCCCCCGTCCAAATATACCAACAAGTTCCAAGTCATAATACGGACTCGCTCGAGCCTTTGGAACACCCAAAACAACGCTAAACTCAAAATCACACTTTAAATCCCCTGGAACCAAACTTAGGAACTTTAAGTTTTCTTGACTTCGCTAACAACACGCCGAACCGACCTATACTACTCGGAATGACACCAAATTTTTCAGGCAAGTCATAAATGACATAACAGAACTATTCTCGATTTCAGAATTCCATCTGCACCTCGATAACTCAAAAAAACGTCCCAAACCACGATAGAAACCTAAGGAACTCTTATTTCAATATTGGGCGCCGAAACGCTCCCGGGTCATCACAAAACCCATTCCGAACATACGACCAAGTTTGAAATCATCATACGAAGCTATCAGAACCGTCGAAACTCGATTCTGAGGTCATTTACTAAAAATGTTAACCGAAGTCAAACTTGGCCTTAAAGGCCAACCTTAAGGAACCAAGTGTTCCTATAGCACTCTATACACTTCCGAATCCCGAACCACCATTCCCCACAAGTCATAAGTCATAATAAGCCGCTATGGTAAGTTTTATTTTGGGGAAGGGGGTCCGATAATGCAAAATGACCGGTCGGGTCGTTACAGATTGGTTATAGCTGTTTCCCTTGTCGGGATTGTGTGGTTTATTTTATTATTCCGTTATTGATGATGTTGTTTTCCTTGTTGACTCCCTTTCTAGAATGTTATGGTTTATATTACTGTTTATGGTGTTAATGATATTGTTTGTATTATTGACTCCCTTGCCGGGATGTTGTGATTTATTATTCATATTGTTGATGTTCCTTGCCAAATTGTTGTCTTGATATTGTTTGGGTGAGGAAGAGTGTAAAGCACGAAGGGTGATGTCGTATATTTATTTGTTGCATTGTGAGGAAGAGTGTAAAGCATGAAGGGTGATACCGTGTATTTATTTGTTGCAGTGTGAGGAAGACTGTAAAACACGAAGGGTGATGCCGTGCTATGTTTACTTTATTTAAGCACGAAGGATAATGTCGTGCCATGTTTATTTTATTTAAGCACAAAGGATAATGCCGTGCCATGTTTATTTTATTTAAGCACGAAGGATAATGACGTGCCATTTTTATTTATTTGTTGTGAGGACGAGAGTAAAAGCACGAAGGGTGATGCCGTGCACTTGTTTTGGTGAGGATGAGAGTAAAAGCACGAAAGGTGATGTCGTGCACTTGTGTTTGCATTTTATTCCGTTGTTCTAAATTTGAATATTCCTACTGATCTCTTACTACATGTATTGGCAAGATTTGATATTCCTCCTGTACTGCATGGCAATTTCTGAGTTATGGACCGAGTTCCGGTAGATGAATCTTGAGGAGATTTTGATCAAGGGATTTTATTGAAAAGTATTATCGAAAAATCAATGGTTTTGAAATGATTATATTTGAATGACATTTTACCTCGAAGGTATATTTGATAAGCACTAGTCTTGCATAAAATGATATTTGGAAGTGATTTATTGGGAAAGCATCTTTGGGAAGTTTCGTATTTTGAAAGAAACTATGTTTTATGTAATTCTCTCAATTAAATATACTTATATCTACTTTTGGAGAAAGTATTTTTTCAAAGGAAACTCTTCCATACTAAATGATTTTATTTGTAAAAGTTTTTCATATGAACTGCTGTTTAAAGATTTCTACCAGTTATGGATTTTAATGGCTAAGGCCCGATGTGAACAAACTGACGTGGAGTTGAGCTATTGGTGTTCTCTATTGTATTGTGTTTCCTTTCGATTCAGCTTGTCTTGCTATTCCATCTCTCTGTGTATTTTTGTGCTGTTTCGTGATTGATTTTCTGTAATTTCCTTCACTTTATATTTTCATTGTTGTAAATTATTCCGTGAAGTTATGCAACGTACGGTCATTTCTATATTCAGGTTATTTATTTTGTAGACCAGTGGTGTCTTGACTAGTCCTCGTCACTACTCCACTGAGGTTAGTCTTGATACTTACTAGGCACCGCTGTGGTGTGCTCATACTACACTTCTGCACATCTTTGTGTGCAGATCCAGGTATATATTGTAGTAGCTGTGTAGATGATTGCCGAGGAGACTCAAGGTAACCTGCTGCTACGTTCGCAGGCATCAAATTCACCCTCTTTGTATTTATTATTCATACACTGTTGTATTTATTTCCAAACAGTTGTACATAGAAGTTGTAGAATATTCGTAGAGCTTATGACTTGTATTACCGATTTTGGGAAAGTTTGTTCATTCTGTTGAGATTCTATAGAAAGACTGTTAGTTTTCCTTTTATTTTTGTTGTTATTCAGTAACTGCTAGGCTTACCTAGTCCTTAATACTAGGTGCCATGACGATACCCAACTGAGGGAAATTGGGTCGTGACAAGTTAGTATCAGAGCTCTAGGTTCATAGGTGCTACGAGTCATAAACGAGTTTAGTAGAGTCTTGCGGATCGGTACGGAGACGTCTATACTTATCTTCGAGAGGCTACGGAACTATTAGGACAATTCCACTTCTTTCACTCCTATCGTGTGAGTTTATTGATCTTGAAGTTTGAAATTATCGTTCCATTCTCTCCCCGATGGTGAGGACACGAACGACGGTTCCTGATGATGTTACCCTGAAGCAAGTGTCGCAAGGGTCAGAGACAGGGGCCAACGAGGAGCACGTTCCGCAGTTGAGATGCCTACCAGAGCAGCCGTTGTGGAGTCGTCAGTAGTTCTAGTTGGGGAACAGGTACTGGAGGTACCTGTTGCTACCCCGGACTTCAGGAGGCCTAGGTATGGTTTTGAATAACTAGTACATTGACTCAGGCAGGGTTGATTCTAGTGCCCCAGTTGCTTCACAGATCAGGGGAAGAGTTCAGACTCCCACCGTCTACACTCCAGAGCAGTGTGATCATGTTGGTCAAGTTCCATTTTTCATGGAAACATGATATGTGGTTTCAATTCATCCATGGTTAGGTTAGCAGTAGCGGAGAAAGAATACCTTGGACTTGAGAGGTACTGGATGTACCACCCTTCTATCTTTCAGTGGATGGGCGTCAGATGGAGCCCAGGGTTTCCTGGAGGAGTGTCACTATATTCTTCATACTTCGGGTATTGTGGAGACGAGCGGGATTTCTTTCATCACGTCTCAGGTTCAGAGTAGTGAGTTGATCAGTGGTGGCGGCATATGAGTTGGGGTAACCAGCCCGAATTATCTTCACTAGCATGGGTTCAGTTTTTGGAGATGTTTTGAGGGAGGTTGCACCTCAGTTCCTTCAGGATGTACGTCGCGCGGAGTTTGAGCAGTTGTGTCAGGGTGCTATGTCACTATTGGATTATGCCGCTAGATTCAGTGAGTTGGCAAGATATACACCTCGTTTGGTTGCTTCAGTTAGGATAGGAGTCCGTAGAGTTTTTGAGAGATTCAGGCATGATATTCGGTTCAATGGGACTCTAGAGTTAGAGTAGGATGCCTCGTTTTAGCAGGTAGTGGGGATCGCTCGCCGGTTAGAGAGCATGTGGGATCGGGAGCGAGAGGATTGATGAGATCAGGGAGAGAGTTCAGGGAGGAAATGAGGCCTCGTAGTCGGAGGAATCTACTGGTCCGTATTATGGAGGTAAGGAACGACACGGTCGAAGTTTTGTAGGTCAACCAGTTCAGTTTTCATTACCATCTTCGCATGGGATTTCAGGTACTCATGGGTCCCAGAGGATTCATATTGTGTGTTTTTTCACAGCCATGTCGGCATTGAGATTGTTTTCAGTGTGGAGATGTTAGCCACATGGTGATAGATTGTCCTAGGGTTCAGGTAGGTGTGTGGTAGCAGGGTATTCAGGTGAGTAGAGGGCACTTAAGAGGGGGAGACTCGACCCATTGTTGTGTTTCATGTATTAAAATAGAGACCGTTGTGCCAGATATCGTCACCCCGGTATGTTTGATGTGTTATAGAGGGGCACCAATTGTATTTCGTTATAGTTCTGCCGGTCGGGACGAGTTCCCTTGTTTGTTGGTTCATTTATGAGTGAGTTCCATGTTTTGCACTCCATTTTATGTTTGCCCATGTTGGGAGATTCTATGAGTAGTAGCCCGTGCCTATTGTTGTTATTTCATTCTTGATAGTGGTGAAACTGGAAGTGAGTCCTTGTTGTTCTTCGTGGTAAGATTTATGTGATTTCCCTAAATATTTTTGTTTAAGAGATGTGATTTGATACCCCATCGAGATGAGAGTTCAGTTAGCATTCTGATTTTATCAGCTGAGATGAACTAGTGGAGGAATTTCAATTGGTGTGATATATTTTCAGTATGTGATTCAGAGCTGTGGACGAGGTCCTCGTGATATTTGTGATTCGATGTGTTTGGACCGGGCTGAGTACCGCAGTGGAAATTTTATTAGGATGGTATCCTTGTGATTTGTTCATATGCTGTGCTTATTCCTTGTTAAATTTCTTTTGGTAAGTCGGTATTGATAGAGAGTTGTGCCTATGGGCTTGTTTGATAGTTCCTTTATATGTTTCCATTTTCATATTCAGTCATTTTGTTATGTGTTTTCTTTAGTATAGTTGCGGGATGTGTGCCCGGTGGTGTCAGTTGTGGCTGGTGACTCGGGTGTTTAATAATGAAGTCTTCGTGTTCATTGCATCATTATCAGTGTTATGGGGTTGGTGTTGTGCACCCTTTTTTCCTCTTCCTCGTGGAATATCGGGTTTATAACATTGGTCGGGACAACTCTTTCCTTTTGGAAAAGGGGTTTGTATATTTTGAAGAGTCGCCACCTAATGATTTTAACGGTGCGTTAGGGAACCTAAGGGGTTCAATTACAACTACGTTGCTAACCAGAGATTTGGGTAAGGGCTTGAAATAATCCTAAGGGGAAGGTTCTAGGCACCCTCAGGATCCATAAGTGTGGTTCTCGGCTAAATGGTTTCGTGAATTTGTACAACTAGCAAATAAAAAGTAAAGGCTCAAATAAGAAGGGATTTAAGTCTTAAGCATATAGATGTTTAGAAAATAGTAGAGATGATTACGAACTAGCGTATATAGATGTCCTAGGTTTATAATAATATGGATCACATCAATGTAATACTCGTTAATCACTCCTCGAAGAGAGGCTACACGTGGTATTAGCGCACCGGTCATCATATCCATATTCTACCCTTCCCACTCCGTGAAGGTAATTAAAGCATGTGTTGGTCACGGACTTTATTGCGTGCTATTACCCGTCCCATCCTATTAGTCCTGGAGGAGGCTAGGACTACTACCCTAAAAGGAAGTACTAGGTTGACCCCTAGGTTTAAAAGGACAAGATTCTAAGCGACAAACAATGACAATTAGGACTTTGGATAAGGGGAATACAAATAGGAGCAGATACGAGGCCCAAGTATTTCCTCCACATATTATGCACATAAATATCACGACTGAAACACAAGTAAAGCCTTATTAACTTCAGAACCTAAGGCATGATATCTAGGTGAGAATGCAATAGTCAGGCAGCTTTATTACTGATTAATAAGATGAATTTTATCAGCTTCTTACTGATTAATAGTCAAGCAGCAAGTATAAAGGAGTATGCTTCCAGTTTTAATAGATTTAACACCTAAAGCATCGCCTAAGTGTGTGACAATACTCAGTAATTACTCGATTATTAAGGAAACTGTTACAAGTTAGTTTGCCTAAACATGATGTGCTTAGTGTTGCAAAAATATAGAACTATTACCAGTTGTTTGGAAACATGGTGAAATTATTTTTTAGGGCCTTTTTCATTTAATCAGTAGTTAAACTAGGTGTTGAATGAGGTCCTAAGACATGATATCTAATTTGCACACATAGGGATGCAAAATGGGTGATATGCAGAATTCCTAGGCAGGATTTCTAAATGCATAAAGTCACAGTATTTAAACATGCTATGCAGCAAGCATGAGGATGACTGGTTTATTAGCGCATTATTTATCCTAAGCATGATTCCTAGGTGTACCACACTACAACGATATTAGAACTGGTTTACATGAATAACAAGTTTATATTAACGATTAATCCTAGAGCATGATTTCTATATGATAAATGATAATGCCATAACAGGATGCTGAAGCAGTAAACGTTGGCCTAAGAGACAAGATCTCTAATGCATGATATGCTTGAATACAATCAGCCCTAAGCATGAATTTCTAATGCACACGTAAGAAATGTAAACCTAGAGGCATGGTATCTACCCTTTAGCATGGATAATCTATATCACTACTCTTCCCTTCTACTATCCATTATCAATTATTTGTTTACAAATTATTACAGGCCAGGGAATTATGAATTACTGTCACGACCCCAAATCCTAAACCGGCCGTGATGGCGCCTATCGTGGAACTAGGCTAGCCGACTACCGCATGTTCGTAATTTCTTTTTAAAAATCCCAATCAAGTTTCAAGCATTTCATAAAATAAACAGAGATTACTAAAATAAAGTAGGCCAATATACAATACCGCCAACCCCAAAATCTGGAGCCAACATGTCATGAGCATCTAGAGGAATAAGCCAAATATATTATTATAATACAAAACCTCCGAATAAAAGCTAGATACAACAAGAAGGGAAAACAGAGATGTTGCGGACGCTGAACAGCTACCTCTATATCCCACAATCCGGCTCCGTTCAGAATAAAGGGCTAATGCTCGATATCTGCACCTGAATCTGCACACAGAGGTGCAGGGAGTAATGTGAGTACGCCAACTCAGTAGTAATGAAAATAAATCAAGTCTAAGCGGCAAGGAAACACATAAAATCAATGCCATCAAATCACAATATACACAGCCTTACTTTCCAATAATATAAACATAGATATACGAAATCATCATGCCTTAAAAACAACTTCAGAAAAAGTCCTTTAAAGAATGCTCATTTTTAACAACTTCAAACCGAAAGATTTAGTATGAAAATAAATGTAGTAAAATCATAAGTAGCCCCTCGGGCAAAAACATGTATCATAATCAGCCCCTCAGACATGCCTCACAGTCACTCAGCACCTCACAATCACTCAGCACCTCACAGTCACTCATACCTCCCAATCACTCGTCACTCGGTGCACTCACTGGGGGTGTGTACAGAATCCGGAGGGGCTCCTTCAGCCCAAACGCTAATATCACTCAGCACCTCACCATCACTCAGGCTCTCGGCCACACTCAGCAGAACCACTCAAAAGACCCCTCGGGCTAATCAGTAAAATAGGGTACTCGACCCAAAACATCATTTTAAATCTCAAAGTAATGTAAATCAGGCTGAGTTTCGAAAAATAGTATGCACAATGTGACTGAGTGAAATCATCAACAAATACTGAGGAAAAAAAACAGTAAAAATCCCCCAAAGGGTCTAAACAGATCGGCACGAGGCCCCAGACACGGCTTATAGCCCAAATATTTCAACAAACTTTAGAACATAATTTAACATAAGGTTTTGAGTAAAATATGAAACTCATTATTTGCCGCAGAGAGGAACTAGTCCAATCCAAAAATCAGTATACGCCACATACTCGTCATCCGACATGTGCGCCATTCTAAAATCAGTGATAAATATGTAGTACGGGGTTCCATACCCTCAGGACAATATTTACAGCGATTATTTACCTCTACCGGCTGACCACACTAGTCCACAATGCTCTTTCCCTCAAATTGGCTCCCGATTGCTCCGAATCTATCCAAAATCAGTTTAACATCATCAATATATATCAAAGGATCACAACTCAATCGAAAACTATCAAATTACACAAGAACTCGAAATTCGGCCAAACCCGAGCCCCGGGTCCACATCTCGGAATTTGATAAAATTTGCATCTTTAGAATCCTCGTCCTCCCGCGATTCAATACATACCAAGAACACTAAAATCGGACCACAATTGCACACTCAAATCCTCAAAAGAAAAATCAATTTCCCATGCACCCTTCTTCCCCAATTTGGGTTTAATTCCAGCAAATTCTATGGTTTACTTACTTAGAAATCGACATATAAAAACGTTATGAAGTTCAAAGCCTTACCTCCAAGTGATCCCTTCAATTTCCTCTTCAACCCTCTCAAAAGTGCTCCCAACTCGTCAACAATGGTGGAAAAATGAGCTACTCTCGCACAAATGGCCTTATAAAACATTCTGCCCAGCCATTAAATTTTCTTCACTGCATGCGATCGCGATGCATAGACCAATCAACCAATGAAATCCTATACCAATACACGCGATCACATAGAACAAATTTCCACCCCACACACGCGCCTCAGAATACTCTACGCGATCGCAGAAATACCCACGCGATCACACTGCCTTTCCTGACCAACCTATGTGATCGCAATCTTAACCACGCGATCGCATAGAAAAAAATGCCTGCCCCACTCTTTTACTCTACGCGATAGCAAACATCCTCCCGCGATCGCATAGAAGGAAACCAGAACCTCACACCAGCAAAAATCTGTCTAGTTTTCAAGCCAAGAGTTGGTCCGTTAACCACCCGAAACACACCTGAGGCCCTCGGGACCTCAACCAAACATACCAACATATCCCATAACATCATTCAAACTTAGTCGAGCCTTCGAAACACCAAAAAAAAATGCAACAACACAAAAATCACATCAAATTCAAGCCTATGAACTTTGAAACTTCCAAATTTCGCCAACTATGCCGAAATCAACCAAAACACATCTGATTGACCTGAAA
Organism: Nicotiana knightiana; assembly: GCA_005239525.1. Taxonomy (NCBI): domain Eukaryota; kingdom Viridiplantae; phylum Streptophyta; class Magnoliopsida; order Solanales; family Solanaceae; genus Nicotiana; species Nicotiana knightiana. The sequence continues at coordinate 13,297 of ML385471.1, read as the reverse complement.
TTTTGCAGACATATCCAAAATGACATTACGAACCTGCTCCAACTTCCGGAATTACATTCCGACCCTGATAGCCCATTTTCCACTGCCGACCGGAAATCGCCAAAAACTAACTTTCGCCAATTCAAGCCTAATTCTACACCGGACACCAAAAATTCATTCCGAACACAATCTTAAGACCCAAATAACCTAACGAAGCTATCCAAGCCATAAAATTCGCATTCCGAGGTCGTTCACCAATAGGTCAACTCTCAGTTGACTTTCTCAACTATTAGGCTACTTTAAGAAACTAAATGCCTAAATTCTCACCATAATCACTCCGGACCCAAACCAACTGACCCAACATAACAAAAACAGGCTAGCAATATATAAAAAATGCAGAAATGGGGGAAATGGGGTAAATCTCATGGAACGATCGGCCGGGTCGTTACATCCTCCCCCTCTTAAACAAATATTCTTCCTCGAACGGGTCTAGAAACATACTTGGAGTCTCGAATAAGTGAGGATATCTGTCCTTCATCTCCCGCTCGGTCTCCCAGGTGGCATCCTCCACCGGCTTCCTTCTCCACTGAACCTTCACTGAAACTATATCCTTAGACCTCAGCTTTCTGATCGATCGACCCAAAATAGCCACTAGCTCCACCTCATATGACATATCACCCTCGAGATGAACCGTGCTGAAGTCTAAAACATGGGAAGGTTCACCAACATACTTCCGGAGCATCGAAACATGGAATACTAGATGAATACTCAATAAACCGGGAGGCATAACAAGCCTATAAGCCACCTCCCCAACCCTCTGAAGCACCTCAAATGGCCCAATGAACCTGGGACTCAGCTTCCCCCTCTTCCCGAATATCATAACACCTTTCATGGGCGACACCTTTAGCAACACCTTATCCCCAACCATGAAAGACATATCTCGGACCTTCCGATCAGCATAACTCTTCTGCCTAGACTGTGCCGTGCGAAGACGCTCCTGAATCAACTGCGCCTGACACAATGCATCCTGAACCAAGTCTGTTCCCAATAGCCTAGCCTCGCCAGGCTCAAACCAACCAACCGGAGATCTGCACCTCCTACCATATAAAGCCTCATACGGAGCCATCTGGATACTCGACTGATAGCTGTGATTATATGTAAACTCCGCTAGTGGAAGAAACTGGTCCCATGAACCACCAAAGTCAATCTTACAATCACGCAACATATCCTCCAAAATCTGAATGGTATGCTCCGACTGCCCGTCGGTCTGAGGGTGAAATGTTGTGCTCAACTCAACCTGAGTACCCAACTCTCTCTGTATGGCTCTCCAAAACTGAGATGTGAACTGAGTACCTCTGTCGGAAATGATAGAAACTGGAACCCCATGTAATCAGACAATCTCTCTGATATAAATCTCAGCTAACCTCTCCGAAGAATAAGTAGTACCAATAGGAATGAAGTTCGCGGACTTGGTCAGCCGGTCCACAATAACCCATATAGCATCAAACCTCCTCGAAGTCGGTGGGAGTCCAACTACGAAGTCCATAGTGATCTGCTCCCACTTCCACTCCGGAATATCAAACCTCTGAAGCAATCCACCCGGCCTCTAGTGCTCATACTTGACCTGCTGACAGTTGAGATACCGAGCCACAAACTCCACAATATCCTTATTCATCCTCCTCCACTAATAATGCTGCCTCAAATACTGATACATCTTCGCGGCACCCGGTTATGGAATACCGTGAACTATAGGCCTCTGCTAGAATCAAATCTCGAAGCCCATCTACATTGGGTATGTGAATCCGGGCCTGCATCCTCATGACCCTTTCATCACCAATAACCACATCCCTGGCATCACCGCGAAAGATCCTGTCTTGAAGAACAAGCAAATGTGGATCATCATACTGGCGTGCTCTAATCTGATTGTAAAGAGAAGACCTGGAGGCTACACAAGCCAACACCCGCGGAGGGCTCTGATAGATCCAATCTCACCAACTGACCCGCTAAGGCCTCAACATCAAGGGCTAATGGCCGCTCTGCTACTGGAAGGTAGGCTCCCTAAACTTTCTGCTATGCGACTCAAGGCATCGGCCACTACATTGGCCTTCTCCGGATAATATAAGATAGTGAGGTCATAATCCTTGAGGAGCTCTAACCATCTCCTCTGATGCAGATTCAAGTCCTTCTGCCTCAACAGATACTGCAAACTACGATGATCAGTGAATCTCACACTGCACTCCATACAAATAGTGCCGCCAAATCTTCAAGGCATGAACAATGGCAGCTAACTCAAGATCGTGCACTGGATAATTCTTCTCTTGCACCTTCAACTGTCTGGACGCGTAGGCAATCACCCTACCGTCCTGCATCAATACCGCTCCTAAGACAACTCTAGAATCATCACAATAAACTGTGTAATAACCCGAACCAACAGGCAAAACTAGTACCGAAGTTGTAGTCAATGCTGACTTGAGCTTCTGAAAGCTCTCCTCACACTCATCATACCATATGAATAGAGCACTCTTTTGGGTCAATCTGGTCAAAGGCGAAGCAATAGAAGAGAATCCCTCCACAAAGCAACGGTAATATCCCGCCAAACCAAGGAAACTCATAATCTCTGTAGCTGAGGGCAGTCTGGGCCAATTCTGCACTGCCTCTATCTTCTTTGGATCAAACTGAATCGACACCACGTGCCCTAAGAAAGTTACCGAACCAAGCCAAAACTCACACTTGGAGAATTTCGCATAACGCTTCTCGTCCCTCAACCTTTGTAACACAACTCTCAAATGTTGAGCATGCTCTTCCTGGCTACGAGAATAAACCAGGATGTCATCAATGAACACAATGACGAAGGAATCAAGATAAGGCTGAAACACGATGTTCATCAATTGCATGAACGCAACTGGGGCATTGGTCAACCCAAATGACGTAACCAAGAACCCATAATGACCATATCTGGTCTTGAAAGCAGTCTTCGAAATGTCAGAATCCTGAATATTCAATGATGATACCCAGATCTCAAATCAATCTTGGAAAACACTCTGGTTCCCTGAAGCTGGTCAAACAAATCATCAATGCGGGGCAAGGGATACCGATTTTTCACTGTAACCCTGTTCAGCTGCCGGTAATCAACACATATACGCATGGACCCATCCTTCTTCTTCATGAACAACACCGGTGCACCCCAAGGTGACACAGTAGGCCGAATGAACCCCTTATCCAGGACTTCCTGAAGCTGCTCCTTCAATTTCTTTAGCTCCGCTGGTGCCATACGATAAGGTGGAATAGAAATAGGCTGAGTGCCTAACACCAAGTCAATACCAAAATCAATATCCCTGTCAGGTGGCATGCCTGGAAGGTCTGCAGGAAACACATCCGGAAAGTCACGAACCACCGGAGCTGAATCAATAGCGGGAGTCTCACCACTAACATCCCTCACGAAGGCCAAATAAGATAAACACCCTTTCTCAACCATGCGCTGAGCCTTCAGGTAGGAAATCACCCTGCTAGGTATATACTCGGAAGAACCAGAAATTACCCTGCTAGGCATATACTCGGAAGAACCTCTCCACTCAACCCTCGGACACCCCGGCATAGATAAGGTCACGGTCTTAGCGTGACAATCGAGAACAGCATGACACGAAGATAACCAATACATGCCCAATATCACGTCAAAATCGACCATGATGAGTAATAGTAGGTCCACTCGGGTCTCTAGACCCCCAATAGATATCATGCACGACCGATACACACGGTCCACAACAACAGTATCGCCCACCGGAGCCTAGACATGCACAAAGGTGACTAGAGACTCACAGGGCACATCCAGAAAATGGGCAAAATATGAAGAAACATAGGAATATGTACAATTAGGGTCAAATAAAGCCAAGGCATCATGGCAACAGACTGAGACAATACCTGCGATCACGGCATCTGAGGCCATAGCATCCGTCCTGGCTGGAAATGCATACATGCGAGCCTGACCTCCCCCTGCTCGAGCTCCCTCTCTAGGGCGGCCTCTGGCTGACTGACTACCACCCCTGGCTGCCTGGGCGGGTGATGAAATGACTGGAGCTGAAGTCAAGGGCTGGCCCCTCTACCGAGAAGATCCACCGGAATGGCAGGGACACTGCCTCCACCCGTGCCCGAACTCTCCACACCCAAGCGACCACTGGAAGACTCATGCATAGAAGAACCCTGAACTGGGGGTGCTCGAGCTGCACTCTGATCTGGGAGGGCACCAAATGAAGTACGGCCTGACTGAGAACCACGGGGACCCTGCCCCGAAGATGCACCACTATATGCTGGGCGGCCTGACTGAGGAAGCCTGAATGGACGACCCCTACCCTACTGAAACTGTCCCCTGAAGGGAGCACCAGTGGAACTGCCCGAACAATGAGGCCTCTTGGCCTCCCTCTCCTCCCGCTCCTGGCGGCGAACAGACTCAATATCTCGAGCTATGTCGACAACCTGCTCGAACGAAGCACCCGATACTCTCTTCCGAGTCATATATAACTGAAGCTGATAAGAAAGACCATCTACAAACCTCCTCACCCTGTCCCTATCAGTAGGGAAAATCTCATAAGCATGCCTAGAATACTCGGAGAACCTCATCTCGTACTGAGTAACTGATAAATCTCCCTGGCGTAGCTGCTCAAACTGCCTGCGCTGCTCATCTCCGTGGGACAGAGGAACATACTTCTCCAAAAAGATCGTGGAGAACTGCTGCCAGGTGAGAGGTGTTGAACCAACCGGCCTACGCCTCTCGAATGACTCCCACCAGGTAAAGGCAGCACCTGCAAACAGAAATGTAACAAATGAGACCCCAGTGGTCTCCAAAATACCCGCGGTACGTAGTATCCTCTATCACCTATCTAGAAACCCCTAGGCATCCTCACCCTCTGTACCGCTGAAAGTTAGAGACTGAAGTCTGCTGAATCTCTCAAACCCGCATTGCTCGTCCTTAGGCATAGCAGGGACCACATAATCCTAGACCGGAGCAACTGGCTGAGCTGGGGATGCTCCCGGTGCCTGAATACCATGTGCAGCCTGCTCAAGTGCCCGAGCAGCTGGAGTGTGATTGCCTCCCCCGGCCTGAGCTGTGGTGGCAGTAGAAGACATGGCAACTGCCTGAGCCAAACTGGTGCATACTTTCAATATCTGAGACAGGGTCTCTTGAAAACCCGGAATAACCATAGGCACTGATGGTGCCTGAGCCTCTCCCGCTGGGACACCATCGGCGGGAACCTGATCCTGATCGATAAGGGGATCCTGTGGTACTGCCCCGGCTGCTGCACGGGCTGGACCCTACCTCTACCACGGCCTCGACCTCTCGCTGGTCTAGCCGGTGACTGGTCACTCTGATCGGTATGGCGTGTCCTCACCATCTATGAGAGAATGAAACAACGTAAGTTCAGATTTCAAGAATCAATAGATCAACACGAAAGAGCTCAAGAAAGATAGAAATGTTTCCTAAAAGTTCGGCAACCTCTCGAAGATAAGTACAGACGTCTCCGTACCGATCCGCAAGACTCTACTAATCCTGATCATGACCATTGAGTCCTATGTAACCTAGGCTCTGATACCAAACTGTCACGACCCCAAATCCTAAATCGGCCGTGATGGCGCCTATCGTGGAACTAGGCTAGCCGACTACCGCATGTTCGCAATTTCTTTTAAAAAATCCCAATCAACTCTCAAGCATTTCATAAAATATACAGAGATTACTAAAATAAAGTAGGCCAATTATACAGTACCGCCAACCCCAAAATCCGGAGCCAACATGTCATGAGAATCTAGAGGAATAAGCCAAAATATACTATTATAATACAAAACCTCCGAATAAAAGCTAGATACAAGAAGAAGGGAAAATAGAGATGCTGCGGACGCTGAACAACAACCTCTATATCCCGTAGTCCGGCTCCGTTCGGAATAAAGGGCTAATGCTCGATATCTGCACCTAAATCTGCATACAGAGGTGCAGGGAGTAATGTGAGTATGCCAACTCAGTAGTAATGAAAATAAATCAATTCTAAGCGGCATGGAAACACATAAAATCAATACCACCAAATCACAATATACACAACCTTACTTTCCAATAATATAAACATAGATATACAAAATCATCATGCCTTAAAAACAACTTCAGAAAAAGTCCTTTAAAGAATGCACATTTTAACAACTTTAAACCGAAAGATTTAGTATGAAAATGAATGTAGTAAAATCATAAGTAGCCCCTCGGGCAAAAACATGTATTATAATCAGGCCCTCGTCCACACTCAACAGCTCGGCCACACTCATCAGAACCACTCAAAAGGCCCCTCGGGCGAATCAGTAAAACAGGGTACTCGACCCAAAACATCATTTTAAATCTCAAAGTAGTGTAAATCAGGCTGAGTTTTGAAAAACAGTATGCATAATATGGCTGAGTGAAATCATCAACAAATAGTGAGGAAAAATAGTAGTAAAAAGCCCCCAAGGGGTCTAAACAGATCGGCACGAGGCCCCTGACACAACTTATAGCCCAAATATTTCAACAAACTTTAGAACATAATTTAACATAAGGTTTTGAGTAAAATATGCAACTCATTAGTTGCCGCGGAGAGGACCTAGTCCAATCCGAAAATCAGTATGTGCCACATACTCGTCATCTGACATGTGCGCCATTCTAAAATCAGTGAGAAATATGTAGTCCGGGGTTCCATACCCTTAGTACAAGATTTACAACCATTACTTACCTTTACCGGGCCACCACACTAGTCCGCAATGCTCTTGCCTATAAAATTGGCTCCCAATTTCTCCGAATCTAAACAAAAGCAGTTTAACATCATCAAAGGATCACAACCCAATCAAAAATTATCAAATTACACAAGAATCTCGAAATTCGGCCAAACCCGAGCCTCGGGCCCACGTCTCAGAATTCGATAAAATTTGTGTCATTAGAATCCTCGTCCTACCACGATTCTATACATACCAAGAACACTAAAATCGGACCACAATTAACCACTCAAATCCTCAAAAGAAAAATCAATTTCACATGCACCCTTCTTCCCCAATTTGGGTTTAATTCCAGCAATTTCTATGGTTTAATTACTTAGAAATCGACATATAAACGAGTTATGAAGTTCAAAACCTTACCTCCAAGTGATTCCCTTCAATTTCCTCTTCAACCCTCTTAAAAGTGCTCCCAACTCGTCAACAATGGTGGAAAAATGAGCTATTCTTGCACAAATGGCCTTTTAAAACATTCTGCCTAACCATTATATTTTCTTTACTGTGATCGTGACTCTGGCACGTGATCGGGATGCACAGAACAACCAACCAATGCGATCGCGGACCAATACACGTGATCGTATAGAACAAATTCTCCACCCCACACACGCGCCTCAGAATACTCTACGCGATCGCAGAAATACCCACGCGATTGCACTGCCTTTCCTGACCAACCTATGCGATCGCAATCCTAACCACGCGATCGCATAGAACAAAATTCCTGCCCCACTCTTTTACTCTATGCGATCGCAAACATCCTCCCGCGATCGCGTAAAAGGAAACCAGAACTTCACACCAGCAAAAATCTACCCAGTTTTCAAGCCAAGAGTTGGTCCGTTAACCACCCGAAACACACCCGAGGCCCTCGGGACCTCAACCAAACATACCAACATATCCCATAAAATCATTCAAACTTAGTCGAGACTTCGAAACACCAAACAACGCAACAACACCAAAAACAATGCTACAACACCAAAATAACATCAAATTCAAGCCTATGAGTTTTGAAACTTCCAAACTTTTCCAACTACGCCGAAACCAACCAAAACACCTCTGATTGACCTGAAATTTTGCAGACATATCCAAAATGAAACCTGATATAACTTACGGAATTCCATTCCGACCTCGATAGCCCATTTTCCACTGCCAATCGGAAATCGCCAAAAACTAACTTTCGCCAATTCAAGCCTAATTCTACACCGGACACCAAAACTTCATTCCGAACACACTCCTAAGTCACAAATCACCTAACGAAGCTATCCGAGCCATAAAATCTGTATTCCGAGGTCATTGACCAATATGTCAACTCTCAGTTGACTTTCTCAACTATTAGGCTACTTTAAGAAATTAAATGCCTAAATTCTCACCATAACCACTCCGGAACCAAACCAACTGACCCAACATAACAAAAATAGGCTAGCAATATATAACAAAAACAGGCTAGCAATAAGAAGTTACTTCAATAGGGAGCCTTCAATTAGGCCTAGATCTTCCAAACCTCAATGCCTTTGGTGTTGCATATCCTTTCATAGTCCGGGTGTGTCGCAGTTCCCTACGGACCTCAAGGGCTCCCGGGTAGTGCTCACAGCTAGACATAGCCAAAGAGTTAAACATGTGCAGTGAGGGAAGTGCCAGCCTTGTGTGTCAGAGTTCAGAGGGTACTCAAAGGGTCCCCAAAGCAGTGCTCACACGAAGGGGGCTGAACTTAGACTTCTAAGAGTATATGTGAGAGTGCTTTTATTTTTTAAAAGGGTTTAAGTAAGAAACAATTTTGAGAAAGGGTAAGTCAGAAAACAGTTTTGAAGAAGAAAATTGAAGCTTAACATCACACAAAGGACCAAGGATAGTCCAACAATCACAAACATGGGTAATGGGATTTGAGGGATAAATACAGAGCATGTGAGGGCAGACATGTAGCAGGCAGACACACACATAGGCATACAATCAGAAACTCCTAAGGGACTAGAGGATTAGAGGTATAGTAAAGTACTAGGTTATATTAACAACTAAGGCCATGGTTAAACTAATGTACCGGTCATAGGCATGTAAGAAGTAGGTGCTAAGTATACAGAAACATGCTGGTCATAAACAAATAAAGCCTAACTTAAACATGCAGAGGGGAGTTCAGGATCCTAAATACATGCTGAAGAATAAGTAAGCAAATTGGAAGCATACTGAATTACAACAGTAGTAGAAACATGTTGGTTTGGGGACTGAAATCTAAATTAGAACATACCAGTAAAGTGAAGAAAGCAGTAACACAAATAAGAAAGTAGTAGATTGCACAATGATTAGCCTTGGCTTGCAGCCGGCTAACTTAGAATAGTAGTAGTTAGCACAGAAGAGAGAGTAGAGAGTTTTTAATTGTGAGAGAGATTTTTTGAACAGATCAGTTCATGTGTGTGTCTGTGTTCATGAAAGACTAGAGGAACGAGTGGTGAAATAAGATAAGGAGTGATAGTTTAACATAATTATAGAAATAATGTTCAATCAGAATCAATCAAAGACCTGGACTCCCTTTGATTAGGGAGTCATAATTCAAACGGCACAATTAGAGTTAAACAAGGAAAAGAATCAACTATAAAACTGACCTTTACCATAAAAGGAGTAGTAAGGTATATAGAAAGCAATTAAGTCTAGGTACATAACACATAATTAGGGAGAGTATATGTCAGACAATCAACAACATATTCGTGCACATAAATAAGGTATAGTACAATTTAATTCTGAAAATTAGTCACAAGAATCATAGATAGGATTGAAAATCACAGGGACTCAATGCTAACTAAGGAAAGTATCACATAAACAAGGAAACAATTCAAAAATAAGTACAGAGGTACAAGGAAAATACACAAAGTCACATATTCAGGGAAGGTATTACAGGTCTAAGGAATTTACACAAAAATCATATAAATTATTGTGTGAAAAATCAATAAGGCAAACAGTCAGACCTATTAATCGTTAAACAACATGTATTGAACAAAATCAGAGAAACCCTAACCAAGTATTTGGATAAACAATAGAAAACCAAAACCTTAACAACAAAACTACGGGAAGAAGTATAGAACTCAGAGAGAATCCAGAAGAACATATAGATAAATAATACGAACATAAACCCTAAAAATTAGGGTTTCATCAGAATACTTAAGAGTAAAAGAGGAGATTTAAGTAGAACATTTAAAAAACATACTGGAAATAAATATTAATACTAAAATCAGAAGATCAAACATTTAAAAAGGGGTCAAGAAACCCTAGTTCTCAAAAATGCAGAATCGTTTGAAAAACATTGGGGCTTTAAGAGAAAAATGGATGAAAACCTCAGGATGAACATAGATCTGTCATAGATCTAAGAAGATCGGAAGATCTTAGAACTAGGGTTTCCATAGAAACCCAAAAAGAGAAGAGAGACTTAGATATTACAGGCGTTTGGCCGGAAAATGCAAAGACCTCACTCGAAGGGCCATAGGAGGCCGGAAAACATGGCATGAGACCGGAGATTTGAGTGTACTACCTCAGGGTCGCCTGAGATCCTCCATCGGTGATAAAGACATGAAAGGCGGAGCCATTGAGACGAGGAGAGGTGAGAACCTCATAGTTTCCGGCAAGGGAGGTGGCTGGAGAAGGAGAGGCATAGCTCGGAGAAAGAGAAAGGTTCTAGAGAGAGTCTCAGAGAGAGAGAGAGACCGCTTAGTTACGAATAAGGTGGGGGGGGGAGTAAATTGAGGGGGGTAGTCGTCTAGGGTCTTAATTTGGTAAGGACTAATCTGGTCCGTTGATCAGAAATGATCAACGGTCCAGATAAAAAATGGGATTGGGTCGGGTGGCTTTAAGTAGACTGGGCCTGGTATTTGGGCTGATTTAATTAGGGTTGGGGTCCGGTTGGATTTAGGCTAGAATTTAAATAGAGAGTGGCTAACTATTAAATATCCAATTAAATTAACTAAAATAATTTATAAAATAGCTGATAATTGAAAAAAATAAAATTGATGCTTACTAAATTAAATTACATGATTAATAAGTATTAAGGAATTCAAACGGCTAATTATTGGATAAAAATAGTATAAAACATATGATTAGGCTATAATTGCAAAGTTATTACAATTATAGCCAAAGAGTGCCAATTTGGCTAATTGTGAAATAATTTGGTCTTAATAGGATTAAAAAATAATATATTAAGTCAAGAATTGTTTTTGAAATCAAATGCAATTTATAATTAATTATAATAAATGAAACACTGAATAAATTAATTAAAATATGGGAAAATTACGGAAGAATACCAATTGTTATGAAAACATGTTTTTAAGGTATATATGCTATTTTAAAATAATTTGAGAAAAAATTTGGTATCAATAGTTGGGAAAAGAGTTCTTTCATATGTGGGGCTAATTGCCAATGTCGAGTTGATTTCGGGCAGCTATTGTGATCAAAGTGTTATATGAGCCTATGTGTGATGTACTATGTGGTGCGGTCGTGCCTTGTGGGTGTATTCATGAGTTGATGCAGCTGATTTAGACTAATGCCGGATATGGATTTAGAATAGGGTCTTTTGTAAATGAGTAGAGGGTGACGAGTAGAGGTATGAGGCTTATCGGTGGTGATGTGAAGGTTATGTTATGGTTGTGATTGTTTCATCGGGCTTATGTGGGTTGGGGTGACGTGGGATCACCCGTGGCTATGTGTTGGAAGTATACCATTAGCGATTGGATGAGTTCAAGGTGAATCTTGGCACGTTCGAGTACGAACGTTTGTTTAAAAGGGGGAGGATGTGATGACCCAAAAGGTCATCCCGTATATTTCTAGCTAATTCTATATTTCGAGGTCGTAAAAACCTCCTTTTATCTTACCTCGATATGTGTGTCCATCCCGGGCGTGTAGCCGGGAAGCCGTTAAATGGAAAATTGATTAAATGATGATTTTACATTAATTATTTGAGTAAAGTTGACTTTGGTCAAGATTTTTGGCAAACGGACCCGGACCCGTGATTTGATGGCCCCCGGAGGATCCGTAGGAAAATATGGGACTTGGGCGTATGCCCAGAATCGAATTCTAAGGCCCCAAGTCTGAGAAATGAATTTTTAAGGAAAATTATTTTCTGAAAAATATAAAGGCCGTTGAAAATGAAATTTATTGTGAAACGTGAAACCTGTGTTATCGGGCCCGTATTATGGTTCCGGTGCCCGGAACAGGTTCAATATTATTATTATGCGTTATCTGTGAAATTTGGTAAGAAACGGACTTGGTTTGACGTGTTTCGGATCAAAAATGGAAAATTTTGAAGTTTTTGAAGTTTAAAGGAATTTCATTCATTTTGAGGCTTAATTCGATGTTTATGGTGTTATTTTGGTGTTTTGATTACTTGAATAAGTCCGTAGGATGTTTATGAGGTTGTGTGTGTATTTGGCTTTGAGCCCCGAGGGCTCGGGTGAGTTCCGGGTAGGTGTCGTAGTGCAAAAGTGGTGAAAGATCTGGTGTTTAATGCATTTTCTGGTGTCCAAGTATTTTACCCTATGCGAACGCACTCAAGGGAGTGCGAACGCACAGGGTTATAGAGGTCTAGGCGGGTTTGGGTAGAAAATACTCTGTGCAAATGCACGATGTGAAGTGCGAACGCGGAGGGTTGTGTAGGACTTACTGTGCGAACACAAGGGTTGGGGTGCGAACACACAGGGGTAGAGGGGACCTGGGTAGTAATTACCCTGTGCGAACGCGACACTTAGCCCACGAACGCATAAGCCACACCTGTTAACCCTGTGCGAATGCGGAGCTTTGGCCGCGAACACACTGTGTATTTTCTCCCAGTGATTTTAAGTGTCAAAAACATAATTCATTACGGGATTTTTACCATTTTTCACAACCCTCCTTCTCCCCCACACCCTATAGGCGATTTTGAAGAGATTTTTCCTCCATAGCTTCATAGGTAAGTAATCTTAACTTCATTTGCTTCCATTTTCATCAACAATTATTAGATTCTAGGCCTACAATCATGAAATCAAAGGTATAAATTGAGATTTTGGGTAGAGTTAGGGCTTTTTGAATATTTGGGAATTTAACCTCGTTTTGAGGTCAAATTTCAAAAAAATTGTATATTCGGGCTCGTGGGAGAATGGGTGATCGGGTTTTGGTCCGAACCTCGTGTTTTGACCAAGCGGGCCCGGGGACGATTTTGGGATTTTTGGGAAGAATGATGGGAAATCTATAATTAGGCATTGGAATTGAATTGTTGAGCAATTATTGATGTTATTGAGTGGATTATGTCTAGATACGATTGATTTGGAGTCGAGTTCGTAAGGAAAGCGGTGCTAGGGGCTTGATTTGGATTCTTGGAGTCGAGGTAAGTATCTTGTCTAACCTTGTGTGGGGAACTACCCCTTAGGATTGAGTCTTCCTTGTTGATTGTAGTCCGAGTATGCGAGGTGATGAATGTGTACTCGGACTTATTTGCAATTAGACTGGCCTTTTAGGATTTGTGGGTTCTTATATTATATGTGTATGATTTGTAATTGTTACATTTTAATCCTTGGTTGTTAATTTCATCCCTTCCTGTTTA